>CM062811.1:580812650-580970312 GCA_031772625.1 Pinus tabuliformis | reverse complement strand
GTGCAAAGGAGAATCATGTTGCTGGAGTTCATTCCTATAGAGGAGAATATAAATATTTTGACAAAGGCATTGTCAATATGCAAATTCGAGTTTCAGAGAGAAGTATTAGGGTAGGAGATAATCCCTTTCTTGTTGAGAGGAGTTCTAAAAATGAAACAAGGAAGCCCTAAATTAATTTTCCTTGAATTAAAGCAGGAATTAAATTATAATTCCAATTATCATAACAACTTGTAATAGTTAACTAAGTTAATTTGACTTAGTTGGCCCATTTAATTCGAGTTAGGAATCTAACTAGAGTCATGTAGAGTGTCTCCTACTTTTTAGGAGTCCTGGTTGAGTTTATTTTGGTTTGTAATTATTTAATTCAGTTTAACTGAGTTAAATTCAGTTAAACTAGTTCCAACTAATGGAGGAATTAGTGGGAGATCCAGTAGTGGGGTGTAACCAACACTGATAAACTATAAATTGAACATTCACTCATAATTAACTCATGCATGTCAATCAGAGAAAGACCCAGTTGAGACTGGAGTTCAGGGACAGTGTACTATTAGTTCTATAATCATCTGAATTGTACATGTGGTGCATGCAATCAAATGAAGGCCTATGAGGATTGCCAATCCATATCTATGGAATTTTGCAATTAAATATGGGCTAATTCCCAAGGAAACTACACAAGAAAATAGTGACTTGGGAAAGAAAGAATTTGGTTAAGTATTGGATTGAGCTTGTCTCTGAAGGAGTGAGATAGTTGAGATAGTGTAGAGGTTGCTCGGGCTTGCGCAAAGCTTTGTAATCTTCTCATATTTTATGATTAATGAAATATATAGATAGCATGACTTTTTAGCTGTGGCTTTCCCTGGAAATTATTGTGTTATGTGTGATTGAATTCTTTTTCTTTTTATGCTTATGATTTCATCGATTATTTATTGTTTTCGTTGATGAGTAGAGTAGATTCAAGTCAATTGTTTTAGCATATTACAATTTGCAGTTTGAATCTACAAGGAATTTCTACGTTTGCCAATCATGTAAGAAAGTAGTTTATATACTGAATATATCTAGATTCAAACATAGAAAATGATCTCATTAATATGATTTTTAATATTCATCTTCATTCAAAAAATAAATATAGAAATTTTTTCTAATAACCACATTTGCAATCGTGCCATATTTTTCTTTGACAAAATATCCATGGTTAAGTAGGCATGCATTCCACATTGGATATCAATTGAGAATGAAGTAAATCAAGAAAAATCCTAATTTAATTTGTCCTTGAATTAAATTGTAATTCTAATTCTCATAGCAACTTGTAACAGTTAACTAAGTTAAGTTGACTTAGTTGACTCAGTAAATTTGAGTTGGGAGTCTATCTAGAGTCATCTAATTAGGGGCCCATATTGAGTTATTATTGATTTATAATTATTTAATTCAATTTAATTAAGTTAAATTTAGTTAAACTAGTTCTAACCGATGGGAGAATTAGTGAGAGGTCAAGTGAATTAATTTGGATTCAATTCACATGCAATGATCAATTAGATAATTGATAATTCACTCATAAATAACTCATGCATGTTAGTTCTGAAAAAGAACTAGTTGAGATTGGAGTTCGGGATAGTGTACTATCAGTTGTAAAATCATCTAAATAAAACAATGGTGCATGAAATTAGAGGAAAGCCTATGGATGGATTGCGCAGTTATGGATGAGGAATTTCCTGATTAAATATGGACTAATTCCCTAGAAACCACACAAGGAAATAGAAATTTGGCAGGCAACATATTTGTTAACTATTGGCTTGAGCTGGTTTGTGAAGCAATGAGATAGATTTTACTTGTGCAGAGATTGTTCGGGTTGAACAAGCATTGTATTTTCTTCTCAGATCTTCTGATTGCAATATACATATAACAGGGGTTTTTATTTGTGGTTTTCCCCTGAAAATTATTTTGTTATGTGTGATTGAAATTATTCCTTTTTTTGCTTTGTGATTTCATCGATCAATTTTTGTTTCTATTGATGAGTAGAGTAGATTCAAGTAAATTGTTTTAGCATATTACAATATGAAGTTTGAATCTACAAGAAAATTGTACATGGTATCAAAGCTGAAATCACTATATAAGAGGATAACACGAGTTTGTTTTGCAGAAGAAATTGAATTTGCAGTATCATACTTGAGTCCCAATAGGATGTCGTTCTACAGATTGAGACGCAAATATGCCCTTGAAGGTAGTACGAAACTATATTGCTAGGAAGGACAATATGGAGGTAGTTTGGAAGAAAATGGGCTGAAGGAATTCATAGATCATGTTATCCTGAAGCCTCTAACATCTGATGCTAAAGATCTGACAAAAGTGGAGAAAGTGTGTGGAAAATGCGAGAATAATTATCCTAGAAGGAGTTCAAGATCATATTGTCTCAAATCTCCACAGTAAGGAAACTCCATTTGCAATGTGGAAGGCCTTGACAGACCAGTTTCAAAACAATAATGACCACAATAAGCTCACACTAAAGGACAATCTCAGAAAGATAATAATGGAGAAGGGTGACTCAATACCGAAGTACATGACCAAGTTCACCCAATGTCAGGATGAGCTTGGAAGTGTCGGTGTTATATCTGTTGAAGATTATTTGGTGAGAATATCACTTCTAGGACTTCCCAAGAGCTGGAAAAGTTACCATGAATCAATTAATGCAAGGGAGAAATTGCCAGCGTGGGAGCGGTTGTGGTCCGACTTGGTACAAGAAGAGATTTGGTGGAACACCAGAGATGGGAGCTCATCCAAAGAAGTGGAAGAGTACTTTTCATTAGTCAGTAAAGAAAAAAATCCAAGGGAAAGAAGTCCCAAGGTGAGGAGGGTGGAAAGAAGAAGGACTTGTCGAACATAAAGTGTTCTCACTGTCACGAGTTCGGGCACTATGCCATGAAATGCCTACAGAAGAACATAAGAAAGAAGGACCTGTAGTAGAAGAAACATGTGATGCTCTAGCTTTATAATTCAAACTTGATTTCACTCTCATTTCATGCATGGAAATCACTGTAATGGGAAGTATGTGGTATCTCGAAAACGGTGCCTCATTCCATATGACGGGGAATAGAGATCTCTTCAGTGACTTGGAGGAGAAAGACCTCAAGAAGAACATAGAGTTTGGAGATGATGGGAGGTATAGTGCAACCGACATCGGTATTGTTACTTTTCAGAGGTATTCTCACTCCCATATAGACTCACAGATGTGATGTATGTTCTAGGACTAAAGAATAATCTTGTTTCCATCGCGATATCGGAAGACCGTGGCTACGATATTATTTTTAGCAAAGGAAAGGTTTTCCTTGGACACATCGCCACGGGATAGGTGAAATAGATCAGTGTGTGAGTCAAGAACCTATATGCACTTGAGGTACAAGATGCATGCAAAGCCTTGAGGAGTAAGGAAAAGGTTATAGACTTGGTGGTTGAAAGGAAGCATGAATTACCTCTCAAGATGCAGCCTTAGAAGCAACCTCAACAAGTTGTGGAGAAACCACAATTGGAGAAGTAGAGAGGAGACCGAGTGGAGACATCCACTCAAGTAGAGACCTCCAGTAGGGGGGAATTTTGAGCCAAGTGGGTAGAGGGAGCACATGCATCCATACCTCTAGGTGAGAGGTGGGGAGATGTGAAGCAATAGTTCGAGGAGTTCAGAAATTGGGTAGGATCCATTGAGATGTTTTTTGTCTCATGGATCATTACCTTGATATGGGGGGCATAATATTTAGGAGCAGGAGGAATAGTGCTAGATAGGTATTGAGGAGTGCAGAGCAGTGTTACAGCAGAGCAAGAGGCTCAGGAGCAGAGTCAGCAAAAACACAATTTTGCCAATAAACAATTGCAGACATAGTGTAACCACCCCTCCTCCCACATCCACCCAAGTAATCATGCCAACCGGGGGTAAACATGAGACAAGAGGCTACTATGATCAGATTCAACCTCCTATGTGACCTTAAAGGAAGTGAATTGACGGAACATCACACATAATCATCCAACATCATCAACAGAACCCTCAAGAGACAAGTCAGCCACTCAAACAACCTGTCCTGGATCCCATTATTTTTTATGGATCTCTGTTATGAAACCAGCTCACAAAAAGATAGAAAAGAGAGATCAACCACCTTAGAATTCAGCCTCTTCGAGGGGGCAACCTCCTTTACATTACATAAATGAACAATTCTTTGATGATACAAATGAAAATACCTCCTTTCTATATATAGGAGTCTAAGTGGTCCCAATACAATCAAAGCCTACATAACAATAATATTGTAGGGCACAAAATAACAATGGTGATTCTATGTGGCACAATAGTAACAATATGGGCACTACATGGTACAACAATATAAATAAGGGGTATAACTACAATAGTAATGGGGTAATCACTAGTATTATAGGGACCCAACATGCCCCTCTCCTTCAAAAAAGTGTTGTCCTCAACGCTTGAGTAGTTCAGGATACTTCTGCATAAAATTCTCATCCTCCCATGTGGAATCTTCAGCAGATAAGTTCTTCCACTTGATAAGATACTCTGAAATTGATCGATTTCGTAGCTGTCGAGTTCTTGTTTCTATGACTGCTTCCGGTTCCAATATAATTTTTCCTTCCTCGTCAAGTTCTGGCAATATTGTTTGAACTGGGAGCTTGTCGCCTATAACCTTCTTTAAACATGAAACATGGAAAACTGGGTGCAATCGAGAAGCTGCAGGAAGCTCCAATTTGTATGCCATAGTACCAATCTTTTGCAACACCTTGTACGGACCATAATACTTTGGTGATAATTTATTATCCTTCTTAGCTTGCTTGAGGGACATTTGCTTATATGGTTGTAGCCGTAGGAATACCCAATCACCTACATCAAAACTTCTTTCACTGCGATGTTGATCTGCCTGTTGTTTCATTCTATTTTGTGCCAACACGAGGTTATCCTTTAAGAGTTGGAGGACTTGTTGTTGATGTTCGATGTGATGTTCCACTGCCTGAACCTTAGAATTTTCTCTTAAATATGATGTGATGGATGGTGGTTGATACCCAAAAGTGCCATAAATGGGGTCATTTTTGTTGCTGTATGGAAGGAAGTGTTATACCACCATTCAGCCAGAGGCAACCATTTGACCCATTGTGTCTGTTTATCGATACAAAGCAACGAAGATATCCTTCCAAACATTTGTTTACTATCTCAGTTTGCCCATCAGATTGAGGATGATAAGATGAGCTATGAGCTAACTGAGTACCAAGACAAGAAAATAATTCTGTCCAAAAATTTCCAGTGAAAATGGGATCTCTGTCACTTACAATAATCTTTGGGTTTCCATGTAGCTTTTGAACTGTTTCCATAAATGCAGTAGAAACTGTACTGGCTTTAAATGGATGTGATAATGCACAAAAGTGTGCATACTTGGTAAGTCTGTCAACTACCACCATGATGACACTCTTTCCCTCAGACTGGGTAAACCTGTGATAAAATCCATTGAAACCTCCTCCCAACGTTGGCTTGGAATGGATAAAGGTTGTAATAGACCCGGTGTCTTAATTGTTTCAACTTTATTTTGCTGGCAAACCAAACATTCCGCCACAAACTTTTGAATATCTGATTTAAGGCCATCCCAAAAAAATTCCTTCTTAACCCTGTGGTAAGTTTTTAAAAATCCTGAGTGCCCTCCTAAGGGAGAAGTGTGCAATTCCATAAGAATCTTTTGTTTTAGCTGGGAATTCTTACAGAGGTATAAGCGATCTTTGTACCATAACGAATCATTTTGCCAGCTAAATGTATCAGAAGTACTGGAATCTTGTTGTAGCTTTCGAATAAGTGCCCACACTTCTTCGTCATTCTTCCATTCCTCCCTTGCTTCGTTTATCCAATCTGGTTGGATAATAGAAATGGCACACAACAATGCTTCCACATCCTCATCCTTTCTTGAGAGTGCATCTGCCACCACATTTTGCTTCCCTTTTTTGTAGATGATTTCAAAGTCATAACCCAACATCTTTGTGACCCACTTTTGTTGCTCTTCAGAGGATAATCTTTGTTCTAAAAAGTATTTAAGGCTATCATGATCCATTTTTACCTTGAAGTGTCTTCCCATTAGGTAGGGTCGCCATTTTTAAGTGCATGGAGTATTGCCAACATTTCCTTCTCATAAATAGCTTTGCTTAAAAACTTTCCCTTGATTGGACGACTTTCAAAAGCAATGGGTCTTTCATCTTGCATTAGAACAACACCAATTCCATTTCCGAAGCATCACATTCCACAATAAAGGTTTTTGTGAAGTCCGGTGTAGCTAAGACCGGTGCTTGGCACATTGCCTCTTTAAGATGTTCAAAGGCCTTTGTTGCTTCCGGAGTCCATGAAAATGAATCTTTCTTCAATAATGTTGTTAGAGGTGCTGCTATTCTCCCATAATTCTTAACAAACTTGCGATAATACCCTGTCAACCCAAGAAATCCTCGCAGATGCTTTATGGATGTGGGGATTTTCCATTCCTTAATGGCTTTAATTTTGCTAGGGTCTACCTTAACTCCTTCATGAGATACAATATGACCCAAATATTCCACCTCCTGGACTCCAAAGAAACATTTGGATCTTTTTGCATATAATTGTTTCTCCTCCAATAGTTGTAGCACCCTGTCAACATGTTCAACATGATCCTTCCAAGACTTGCTGTAGATTAGTATATCATCAAAAAATACTAACACAAATTTTCTAAGGAATGGTTTGAAAATTGAATTCATCAAACCTTGAAATGTTGAAGGTGCATTGGTAAGGCCAAAAGGCATGACCAAAAATTCATAATGACCCTCATGAGTTCTAAATGCCGTTTTCGGAATGTCTTCAACTTCATTCTGATTTGATGATATCCCGAACGAAGATCCAACTTGGTGAAGTAAATTGATCCATGCAATTCATCCAGTAATTCATCAATAACAGGAATGGGGAACTTATCTTTAATAGTGAGCTTGTTGAGCTCCCTATAATCCGGACACATGCGCCATGATCCATCCTTCTTGTGCACCAATACTACTGGAGCTGAGAAAGAACTTTGACTCGGTTGAATTATACCCACCTCTAGCATTTCTGCAACCATACGTTCAATTTCACTTTTTTGGACATAGGGATATCTGTACGGCCTGATGTTTGGAGGAACACTTCCTGGAATCAGATGAATAGCATGATCATGATCACGCATAGGTGGGAGACCTTTGGGAGTCTCAAATACCTTGGAATGATTGTCCAGGACTTTTTGGAGATCTGGAGAAATAGATGATTCCAATGTGGAAACATCTAGCGAACATAATTGTGCAATTACACCTCTTTGCTCCTTTTTTAGAAGCTTTGTCATGCCATTAGAGCTGATTATCTTTCCTGGTTTCCCTGCAATACCCCTTAATTCAACTTCCTTTCCTTCCACAAAAAATTTCATGAAAAGTTCTTGAAAATTAAAAGCTATTGTACCCAAGGATTGTAGCCATTGGACTCCTAGTACAACATCAGCACCTCCCATTGGAATGGAAAGCATTGGGCTAGTCAATACATATTCTCCCATGGATAGCTTGATATTATGGCACTTTACAGAACAATTTATTGTTCCTCCATTTGCAATCATCACTTGACACTCTGGTGCTGGATATAGGAAGCAATTCAATTCTTTTGCTACCCTACAATGAATAAAATTGTGGGTGCTTCCTGAATCAATCAACACTATTACCTTTTTCTTCTTGATTTGTCCTTCTATCTTGATGGTTTGAGGAGTGGTAATTCCTGCCAATGCATTACAAGATATGGTCGGATTTATTTGTTCTTCATCTAGGCTTTGTTCCTGGAATATATCCTCTTCTTTTGACCTTTCTTGCTCCTTTTCTTCTTCCTCTTCACAATCTATGTAGAATAATTTCTTCTCAGCACACTTATGACCTTTTGTGTATTTGCTATCACAATTGTAACAAAGCCCTTTTGCTCTTTTCCCTTCCAATTGTTGTGGTGTCAACCTTGTAGGTTGTGGAAGACTATGGGCAACAACACTTCCGTCTTTATAGTTGTGAACGGTATGCTTCCTAGTTGCCATAATTTTGCTTTCCATTTTTCTTGCTAACCTGAATGCCTTCTCTAATGAATCAGGTTCCCAAAGGCGCACATCATGTTGGATATTATCCTTTAAAGACCCTATGAACACATCAATCCTATGCTCCTCTGGAATATCTTTTACCCTTATGTTCAATTTTTGGAACTCATCAATGTGCTCCATTATTGAATCCTTTTGTTTGAGACTTATCAATTGGCTAAAAAAAGTGTTGCTTTTTGTATCCTCATAATGTGCTATCAATTCTTCCGTAAAAATTGCCCAAGTGATAAATTGTTTACGAGAACAAAGCCATTGATACCATACAAACTGATTTGGTTCCAAATATAAAGTTGCCATATGTACCTTTTGTGTGTTTTGCACATTATTGAGATCGAAGAATTGCTCCATCTGTAATATCCATGTGGCGGGATCCTTGCCATCAAACTTCCTCAAATCGATTTTTGGAACATGGTGAGTCTTCGATCCAACATTAGAGTCTATGGAATCATGATTAACATTTCTTTTGTTCTCATCATGAGTTTCCTTTACTACCTTTTCACCATTAGTGACCCTTTCTTGTAGCAACTTCTTCAATTCATCCATCTTATCATCCATGCCATCAAATTTAGCATCAATCTTAGCTTCCATGCCATCCATCTTAGCTTCCATTCCCTTTATCTTAGATTCCACGCCATTTACCTTAGATTCCACGCCACTTATCTTAGCTTCTGTTAGCTTTTGTGAGCGTGACATTTGTTGCACTTGTTCTTGTAATTTTGATATATCATGTAGCATTTCTTCCTCTTCTTCATGAGTCATGCTAGAGCTTTCAGGTTCCTTACTAGGTGTTTGCATTTTCTTTCCTCGGGGCATCAGTTACCGATAATAAAGTTTTACTATGCCCTTTGAATTCCGTTAAACCAAGCTTACACAAAAATTAAAAAAAAACTACACACCTTTTTTCACTTTATAGAAGCCTGATATTGAATCTGATGTATCTCTATAATTTCGGATCCTCCAATTCTAAAATTGCTACCTATAGTAGCCTTCTGCGTCCTCTTTCCAATGCCACAAGTCTGAGCCAAATTGGATTCTCCAAGGAAGAGTTATGTGAAATCTCCCACAGTGACTTGCTTTTACACTGGTTCAGTAGAGCGAACTTGTACGACGTGCCACGAGTCACTGTTTCAACCTTTGAATCTGAAACACACACACAAGAAACTACAGTCCGTCCTCTTTCTGTACCTTTTTACGAAATTTCAATCCGATCCTCAGAGAGAGAGTTATGACGATTTTACCCATGTCACCTATTTTGAATGTAATTCAGGAGTCTGCAAAAAGACCAACTTCCTCAGATCATATTTCCGAAAATATCGCGAGAAAAGCTCTGAAATTCGGACCCAAGGTTCAGCGCCAATTCTTCTCAAATGGTTGTTTTTTGCGACTTCTGAAACGTCACAGAAAAAAAGTTATAGCGAAAATGCCACGATGACCTGTTTGGAGCAGCGAAACCCTAGAATCCAAAGCTCTGATACCAAATGTTATGAAACCAGCTCACAAAAAGATAGAAAAGAGAGATCCACGCCTTAGAATTCAGCCTCTTCGAGGGGGAAACCTCCTTTACATTACATAAATGAACAATTCTTTGATGATACAAATGAAAATACCTCCTTTCTATATATAGGAGTCTAAGTGGTCCCAATACAATCAAAGCCTACATAACAATAATATTGTAGGGCACAACAGTAACAATGGTGGGCTTCTATGTGGCACAATAGTAACAATATGGGCACTACATGGGTACATCAATATAAATAAGGGGTATAACTACAATAGTAATGGGGTAATCACTAGTATTATAGGGACCCAACAATCTCTTAGGCCATAGTCGCTCTCATGCTATGGGCAAGGGAAAGACCATCAACCCAAAGTCACTTTCACAGGCTTGCCTGCTAGCAACCAGAGACTACAATTGGTAGTTTCGTGCCAACAACCCCGGGATTTAAGCCACTTTTTTAGGTCCAGAGGCCAGGCCACTAACTATAATGGAGTGATAGCTTAGAATCGGTAAAAATACAGGGAAATAACGATGCCAAAGAAAGGAGTTGAACAAGACCATAACCATACCCCTACTAGCCATGACATGCATTTCGTCAAACATATCATCAACATGTAACCTACAGGTGTAAAAAATAGAATTAAGTGTAGGTATCTCATACTTATTTGAGAATAACTATGAATCATTGTTCCCTCATGTCAATTGTTGAATTATCCTTTATTAGGGCATAGACACATTATCCATTCATGAATAAGTAAAAACATGTTGAGAGCCATAAATATATGCTGTCATAAAATGTACATATAACCAACATAATAGGAACATAAATACCATAAACATATGAGCCATTAAAATCTATATATACATCAGTACACATACACATGAAAATCAAGGGAATGAATTTCTCATTAATGAATGCAATGAACCAATCGGAGATGGGACTACCATGTTCCACCTGACCATAGATTGGTTGAGCGAAGTCTCTATTCAGCCAATTACCCTCGTGCCATATTCCAAGCATGAATGTGGGACTCATAAAACATATCAAAAACACCAATCAGCATGGATGCCACCAGAGTTCTCTGCTACACCACGAGGAATTTGAGTGCCTCCTAGTCTCTTAGGCTTTACCACAATCCACAATCTGATCCAGGGATCACTATGCCCTACACCAAGACACACTCTCTAGGCTTTACGTGCATCCCATCCCAAGATCACTAGGCCCAATGGAGAGAAAATCCACCTCAAGGCTTTACCGTATATCTCACCATTCCTCAACAAGGATTCCTAGGTCCACCGAGGCACACAATTTACTGCAACCCATAGTCTGGTTCAGGGGTTACTAGGCCAGTGGCTTCATGATCCTCAATTTGGTTCAAGGACCACTTAGACCATGTGTTTTTCAATTCGGAGATCCACCCCACTCAGCTTCGAATCCAATTCGACCATCCCACATAAATTGAATGAGAGAACCCATCTCATCAAATTTATCACGAAATGCCAAGGCTAGGCTGAAAATACTGTCACCTAGCTAAAACCATGCCATGGTAGAAAATAAGCACATTCAATCGCCAAATCTAGCAAGGAAAATACACATGCAATTTGATACCTACAATGAATCCTGTTGTAGTTGATTGATCCTGCCTTTCCCTACTTGATCTTTTCTTCCTCTTTCCTTATTTTCCTTTCTTCCTCCAATGCCAAAGTGCTCAAAGAAAACTTTAAGTGTCCAAGAGTATGAGAGAGAGAGAGAGAGAGAATAATGAGAGAGATCCTACACTAAACTTACAAAAGGTTAGCAATTGATCCTCATAATCCTTTTTATGAATGAGGCCTATATTTTCTTCATTTTCCATTATTTTCCTTCATTTTCCTCCTCAAATGCAACCTGTGACCTTTCACCTCCTTTTTCTCTTAATTTCCATTATTTTCATAAATAATTGTGCCAAAAATGCCATTTTTTCCTTTCCAAAGCCTTAGCCATTTCCTTTACCAATTTCCTTAGCCATAAATAACCAAATGAACACCCACTAGGATGTCTTGCCCAACGTTATGCTTGGAATACGTGTCCCATCAACCTTGGTCTTATATATTTTTACATGGAATTTTTTCCAGGGCTATTACAGAACCCTCCCCCTTGGGGGAACATTGTCCTCGGTGTTCAATGACACTTATAACGGCTACCGACTCATTTTTTCAGGGCACACTCCCAATGTGCATCTGATTCCATATGGAAACGCTAATGAAAAAAATAATGCATCCCCAACCTTCCCTTCTCTACTACACAGTCCCTCGAGAAATCTAGTCAATCCCTTCTGTTAGCGCTTGGAATTTCACCTCAGGCTGAAAAAGGTAAACTCCAAGGCAACATCAAACCACTTAGCCTCGTAGCTAGCCCTACGGGGCAGGAGAGGGCTCTCTCTGGTTTATCTCGGTAAAGATCTTCAATGGGCGAGATAACCAATAGGGAAACACTGATTTTAGGCTAGTAAACTGATCAAGAGGTTTGATTTGGGATTTTTAGGTTTTTGGTGGAAAATTGGGGAATGGCAATTTTGGGTGCGGGGATTGGACACAGTTTCTGCAAGGGGTTCTTTGGGGCGAGGTAGGAAACACTATTGATGCCTTTGATAGAGGTGGATGAATGAGAATGACTGGTGAGGAGTTAAGGAGAGCAAGCAATAACCTTGAATTCCCCTTAAACAGTTGAAAACATTGATATTAAGCAAACTTAAAAGCAGAGCATGACAGTCATGAATTCTACTTTAACACTTCATTTGCCTAATTTGCAGAAGGAAAAGTAAGGAAATGATTCACATAACACACTTACAAGTACAAAGAGAAACACACCATCAATACATGTGACCACAAGAATCCCAAAAAGGACTGCAAAACCCTGGTCTTCCTTTGCCAAAAATTGCAGAGATACAGTGAATAATACAATAAGAGCTTCTCCCTCAGGAGTCCAACCATGAAAATGAGCAAGAGAGTACATAATATAGATCATCTAACATCTTTCCCTACCTCTAGGGGTCGAGCTCACTATCCTAGGAGCTGTTTCAACCAATTCTAAACTAAGCACTGAAAACTAGGCAGTCAAAACAACTTGCCTCTATAAGCTAGGAAACGAGTTCATTCATTTAATTTTCACCTATCTCATGAATGAATCTTCTAGAAGAGATACATAAGTGTAAAAGTGTCATAAAATTACATCATTTACAACAAGGAGGATAAAAATCAACTCCAAAAAGTCAAACATAGTCAAAACTGCGTTTTGTTGAGCTGTAGGCTGAAATCCTGAGCAATTTGCCTGATGGGTCGCGCGCCATTCCTAAACGGGTCATGCGCCTTTGAGAGCACTTTTGGGGCACTTTCAGGTGTCCAAATGGGGCAAAAGTAGGCTTTTTGGAAAGGTCTAGATGTCTACTTTCCAACCCAAGGGGAATTTCTGAATTTGGTGGTCATTTACCCCTCCAAAATTGCAATCTCCCAAGACTGCTTTTTGTGTGTCAAAAATGTGGCAGAAAGTTATTTTTTGCTTGTTTTTTGACTTTCTGGAGGCCCAAAACTTCATAAAATCTCTTGGAAATGGGTGAGCATGTGTAACTTTTCATGAAAAATCCAGAAATGTTGATTTTTCCTGGAATGGAGTAGCCAAATGAAAGGGTCGCGCGGGGGGTGAGACTCGTTGAGGGGACAAAACCTGTTTTTTGCCTGAAAAAACCAAAAATGACCCAAAATGCTCAAAATTTCTTGGAATTTGTGCTGGGGCTGAGCTATTTAGTGCCATGCTCCTTCAAGGAAGCCTCGGCCAAGATGTGGAGGGGGAGCTGCTGCAAATAAGGCCCTTTGGCCTCTCTAATAAGTGACCAATGGAGAAGAGCTGACATATCTAGTCACGGGGATGTCATGCTGTTGTTTTTGCTTTTTAAACTGCTGATTAGAATGTTGTTTCAAGGGGACAAGGAGCACGAGGGAAATGTTAGGGGAGGGATACTTTAAAGGGAAAACGGGAATAATAATAAAACAGGGAGTTTAGGGGAAGAATTATTGCATATACATCATTATACAATTTGATTTACAAGGATATTATGAGAGGTAGGGTTAGGGTGTAATTTTTTGATTTCTTGGGAAGAGGGGTAGGGTTTAGGGCTCTTCACATATTTGGAAGGGAAATTTACATAGAATGATAAGGAATATGAAATGGGAGATGGGAAAAAAAAATGAGAACAATGGGATACCTCAAAACAGCATATAAAACCCTAGAAATTTGAAAACTTCACACCAAAAGCACAATGGAGACTTTCACTTGCAAATGGAGACTTTTACAAATACAATCCTGACCTTCTTGAACTGTAGCAAGCAATAATTTTTTATGATGGAGGGCCTACCTTGCAAAATTTGGCAATTTGTGGTTCCTTGGCAAGTTTGCTGGCAGTTTTGGCAGAGAGAGTGCTGACGGGTCGCGCGCCACACCCAACGGGTCGCGCGCCTTCAACGGGTCGCGCGCGTTATAACTTAACACTGGCACAGGGCGCCTGACGGGTCGCGCGCCTCCAACGGGTCGCGCGCCTGGTTCAACGGGTCGCGCGCCTTCCCAACTCACACAATTCGCTCAAACTCTCTTGGAAACAATTGCTCTATCACTTGAATGCACAATGAGGCTTGATGGAGGGAGATTAGGGCTTTTATAGCCTTGTTTGAATTAATTTCATGTCATAACCCACTTTATAATGTTTTTCCATGACACTTTATAAACTTGACTTTTTTGGTTTCCTTTTGTCCTGAAATTGATTGATTTGATGCTTTTCTTTGATAATTTTTGCAGGGATAGCATCTGAGGGATCTTGACAAGGGAGCCAGGGTTACATGCTGTCCTTTGAATCATTTTGAATTTTTACAATTTTTACAAAATTTTGAGAAATGACCTTGGCTTTAAAAACGGGGTTTTTAAATCCAAGGTAAAAAATTTAGCTATACAAGATGAAATCTTTTAAAGAAACACTTTGATAATCATCCCTCTGGCCTGCTGGGCATTTATTGACTTTAGAGACATGACCTTGAAAACAAACTGGACCTAAACCCTAGACCTAAGACTTTGACCTCAAGACAAGACAAACAACTTTGAAATAGTTTAATGACTAAAACCACCTGATCCAGCAGTGCCAAGAGGGGAATAAGACACTAGCTCCTCCATCAGGGTTATGGCATGCCTAATGGAATGCAATAAGATGACACTGATGAGACACCTACTTATGCAAATGCAAAGAGCTTTGATCGCTGATGGAGGGCTACTAGACTGACTCTAACACCTTCTGTGTAGTTGCTCACCTTCCAAGTTCTGCTAGCACACCCATCTCGAGCAGTCCATCCCTTGGCTAGGATTCCTCGCATCAAAAGATAAAAAAACCAAGGTATATACCTGCCTCAAAACCATCATACCCGTCATCGCATGCTCATGGAAATCAATGGACACTATTGGTTACCAGTGTCCCACAATGGCCATGTTCCTAAAGTACTTTACCAACATACTGCAACATGTTTTAATTCCTATGTTGCTGCTGCTAATTATTGCATTTGATTTCAATCAACCAACTGACCATTTTCATGCATTCCTCATTGGTAGCTCGTCCATAAGGTACATTTGCAATCTTGTTCGCTTACTGTAACAACAAGTCAAACTAGCATCTTTGACCAAATCATCATGTATAAACATATCACATCAGGTTAGCTCAAAACACAACCATAATAGATGAAAATCATAAATCACATGTAACCATCATAAACCGAAATCATAGATCACTTGTAATCATCATAGACCAAAATCATAAATACCATGCATAATTAAACTGAAATAAAATATTGATACGTATCCTTTAATCAATCCTTAGCTTCTACCTTTGTCCTTATTTTGTACACACACTAGATCGGTTGCCACGCCTGAAAAACACCTAGTGCTTTCTCGTCAACCATCTATACATACGCATAGTGTGCATCACACACATACAACGACACACAACATACCACATCATGCAATACATGCACCTACATTTGACATAACACACATACACCTACACCCAGTGTACAACGCAACACAACACATATACATACACAATGTACATCACAAGACATGCATCTACACACAACGTGCGACACCACAAAATGCATACACATACATCTGATATACAACACAACTTATACATCCATACCTGATGTACAATGCCACACGATACATGTACCCACACAGAGTACAACACAACAAGTATGCATGTCACGACACCACAACTACACAATACACATACATAGTACCACATGCCCGCAACACAACATGTATGACATGCACTCAATCCCACATGTACACCAACACCACATGTACAAAGCACCATCTACACAACGTGTGCACAAAACCACATGTACACTGTACCATTGTACAACGTGTACACAATACCACATGCACAACATGTATGTGACACCTCATGTACATGGTGCCACATTCACGACATGTACACAACACCACCTACACACAACGCCACTTGTAAAATATGTAGACAATACCACATGCACACATCACCACTTGTACAATCATGTACACCACACCATATGTACATAGCACCACATGTAGAACGTGCACACAACACCTCTTGTACATATCACTACATATCCAACATGTACATAGTATCATCTATACACAACACCGCATATCCAACATGAACAAAGCACCATATGCACATGACACTACATATCCATCATGCACATAGTACAATATGTACACAACACCATATATCCAACATGTACATAGCACCATCTATACCCAATACTAAATATGCAACATTCATACAACACTATCTGTACTAACATCCTGTACACAATATTGCATAAAAAACATGTGCACATACTACATATGCACAATAGTAATACCACACGTCTGAAACCACACTACCTTACCAAGAAACCTTGTTTCCAATGTCTTATCCATGCTTATCTTAGTACAAACCACGCTGCTTTTATTTCACTGATGTATTCCTTGGTATAACCTGTCCATAACATAGACATAATACAAGTATACAATATCAATTCATAACCACATGATACTGACTTCGTATATTTTTTAGGGCTACTCTTCCCACTCGATTCCTCATAGCCAGGAATCTCTTCTTCTCGTTCGCATGAGTAAGAAATCATTCCACCACAAGGATGATTCTTGATGACCCTGTCAAATAGTGACATAGATACATGGATACATACATACATATACATAAATATTAGCATAAAAAATCATGATCTTGTCAGACAACGATATTCATACATACATATATATACACATAAATGTTAAGTTAATAATCATGATCCATGACGACCCTGTCAAACATGACATGAGTACACACCTACATGTATACATATATAAACATTAGCATAATCATGATCATAATACAATTACCATATATCATAAGGTCAAGATTAAGAGAACTTCCTTATTTGTGCATAAAAATAGTTTCCAACATAGCCAAGGCATTTGACACCTCAGATATATTTACTTTACCTTTTATGGTTACCTTTCTCATGATTGTACTGTTATCGTCAATTTACACCAATGGAACCAACTAGTCCAACCAATAGTCATAGTATTACCTTATGTCGTGCTTACTCATGCACCAAGATTCATCCATGTCTTACATTACCTATTGGGTACCATACAGCTCTCCCTGAGCTCCATTAACTTTCCTCTTTCCAAACCAATTCCCAAGGCTCAAAAAAATAAAAGGTAAGAACAAAAATAACAACAAGAAGACCATGAAAACCAAAAGCAATACCACGCTGCAACAAAGTGGCATAGTTATACACCAAACACAATCAAAATTGCAAATCAAGTGCAATAATCGCAAAAGAACAAAAGCATTAGACTAACAACGGACGCCATGACTCAATCCCCATGGTTCCAAAGGAAAGCTCCACCCGAGCCTTCTTCGAGATTTCATGGCAACCTCTCTTGCCATGTAACTCCTTGAATCATGTTGTCATTAACACATAACTGTTAGTGCATAAATAAACATGACAATACACTAGTTACCTTGCCTTGTTGTGCCAAGCATGTTGCTTGCAACTAAACACATCCACTCCATCTCTCAAGGGACTCCAATCCTTTCACAGATCCACCTGTAACTAAAGACTAGCTAATATACCTGTCAAGTACATGTTCATGAATATAGCATGTATCCAAATAATGACCGATAATGTTAAGTTTAAGAAGACTTCCTGTATGCAAAGAACTCATTCGTTTGGAATTAGGTTTTCCAAACACAGACAAAGGAATTCTTGCCCAATTCCTTTCTTTTACCTTTTTACTTTATTATAATCAAGGCTTACTATGCGGTGTCACATCACCCAACTATTAGTTATGCAAACACATCAACTATTACCTTGTCACGGTAATACTAAGCATTTTTCCTGCAACTCTTTACACATGTCAACCATACGTTCCAAATTTCAAGACAATCATATATATCAATTTGAAATCAACCTTTACCAAGACTAATAATCATGTCATAATCCATAGTCAACTCATAGTCCTTAGACATAATGCTACAACTGTCACCTACTTATACTCAAGTAAATACCAACTGTCTCAAAACATATGTGTTAGTACAATCATCTTAAAACAAAATCATTTGAACACGTACTCATATTATGAAATTCATAAAACATTCAACCAACTTTCAACATACCATGTTAAATAAATTAACTAGATGACGTAATCAAACAATCAAGTACCAAATATACGACATAAGCAAACCCATACCTTAATGTATCTCATGGGAGGTGATCTCGTCTGCACAATCAATCAAGTTTAGCATGATACAACTTCACAACATATCAACTCAAGAATAAATCATGATATCCATAATAGTAACTAACTAACATGTTCACATCATAAGTTCATAAGCATTTGGCATTCATGCATAACAATCACATATGTATGATCAGTCTAGATTAGTACGACACCATATCACAAATATGTCGGCTCATACCTGAATATCGCAACCATAACCATCATCATAGTTCAAACTAGGTTAACACAATACATATAACATATAGATCTTCAATACAATGAAAATAACCATCATTCATATGATCCGGATTTAAATAGGAACACAAAAAATTACAGAGATAACCATAAACACAGAGATGCAGTGGAAATAATACTTCATTTCATTAATGTAAAATACTAAAATATGCTTACAAAAAGAAATGGAAATAAACTAGATAGGGCAATGGTAGCTTATCTTTGAGAAGAGATGTGGCGGCTACATGCCTCTGAACTGCCTTACAATGAGGCTCAAGGGCCTTTTTATTATTGAACAATAAGAGAAAACCCTAAACAACCAAAACCCTAACCCAAGGAGATGTAACACCAAGAGTTTATGGGCCTCGTTGGGGTGAGTTGGACAACCAACTTCCCAGGGTCGCGACTTGGTCATATTATCTCCGTTTGACATGCATGATAACCAGTTGGAAAGATTTCTCCGAGGACTACGACAAAAAAAGATGATTATAGACAAAAAAATCTTTGGGCAGTAGATTTCCAAAAAAACTTCATTTGGGGCCTCAAAACGGCTCCGAAAATTTAGGACCCGAAAAACTGCTAAAAATAGTAAACTGTGCTACAATTAAGGAAACTGAAAAACTAAAAGAAGCAATGGTTGAGGTCCAAGTGGAATTGGCAGGTGGCCACCAATATCCACCTGGATCAGCACATGACCAATCCAATTACAACATCAAGATCTCAATGAAGTAACCGTAATCATCAAGTTAATAGAATATAACAATAATAAGCTATATATCATGCTCATCAACAACATATAACCTAATCATCAATTTATCTAACATAAAACACCAATAGCAATGCATACAACCACAAGTTACCATCATTCTTGACTATCTGATGCATGTGCATATGACTATGCTAATCAACTATCATCTATCATGTATGCAACCATAACACCAAAAGACATGTAAATAAGCTTAATGTATATAACCTAATGCATATAAAAATCCTTGACTTACATATATGCATGCCAAACATACAATACCTCTATGAAAACGTGTTCTTGCCTCGAGGTCCAGTGCTGCAACTACACTTTAATGATATGCATCTTCTGCACTATCTCAACCAACACATTAACATCATAATAACCAGTAACACCATGATGACCTAAATTGCATACAATGACTTCACAAGGTATGTTTGATCTACTATTCATGCATAACTATAACCAAGACCATACATGCATAACAACTCCATATAGACATATAACACATGAGTGCCAAACCATATACACATCATTCTAGCTAGAGTCCAGTCATCAATGCATGACCATATCAACTACATAAACCATGACCTCATGCATGACAATAACCATTACTTTATTGTACACATTACCACATGCAACTATCAACATGCATATGCAATGACAAATCAACTACACATACACATAGATGCATTTAGTCGAGCATAAGCGATCAATTCGTGTAATCAACATATAAGACTGATACATGTAATCAAAACTACAAGAATGTAGCCTAACATACAAGGATGTAAGTAGGTGACGTATAATCAACATGTAAGCGACATATAACCATATGCAACCAGTCACATACTCATGAAAAATACCTTTCACGCAATCAATATCAAATTCTCCATGATAACCATACTACAACCATAACCAAGCATCAAACAAATGCAACAAACACATGAAATGCAAGTGTAAGAGACACACATGCAACTGACATGCACACATGACCAACACACACCGCCCATCCAATCTGAGGGTTGAACCATGCTCTGATACCACTCTATAACACCCTCCTCCCACATCCACCCAAGTAACCATGCCAACCGGGGTAAACATGAGACAAGAGGCTACTATGATCAGATTCAACCTCCTATGTGACCTTAAGGAAGTGGAATCGACAGAACATCACACATAGTCATCCAACATCATCAACAAAACCCTCAGGAGACAAGTCAGCCACTCAAACAACCTATCCTTGGGTCCCACTGTTGTTATGGATCTCTTAGGCCATAGTCACTCTCATTCTATGGGCAAGGGAGTGACCAACAACCCAAATTCACTCTCATAGGCTTGCCTGCCAGTGACCAGAGACCAAAATTTCTAGTTTTGTGCCAATGACCTCGGGATTTAAGACACATTTTCAGGCCCAAAACCTAGGCCACTGCACAGAATGGAGTGATAGCTTAGAATCAATAAAAATACAGGAAAAAAATGATGCAAAAGAAAGGATTTGAACAAGATCCTAACCAGACCCCTACTAGCCATGATAGGAATTTCATCAAACATATCATCAACATGTAACCTACAGGTGTAAACAACATAATTAAGTGTAGGGATCTCATACTTATTTGAGAATTGTTATGAACAATTGTTCCCTCATGTCAATTGCTGAATTATCCTCTATTAGGCCATAGACACATTATCCATTCATATACAAGTAAAAACATGTTGAGAAACATACATAGATGTTGTCATAAAACGTACATATAACCAACATAATAATAACATAAATACCATAAACATAATAGCCATCAAAATCCATATATACATCAGTACATTTACACATGAAAATAAACATAACGAATTTCTCATTAATGAATGCAATGAACCAACCGAAGATGGGACTACCACGTTCTACCCGACTATAGATTAGTTGAAAAAAGTATCTCTTTAGCCAATCACCCCCATGCCATATTCCAATCATGAATGTAGGACTCATAGAACACATCAAAAACACCAATCAACATGGTTTCCATTGGAGTTCTCTGCCTACACTGTGAGGAATTTGAGTGCTTGCTAGTCTCTTAGGCTTTACTGCAATCCACAGTATGATCTAGAGATCCCTAGGCCCTACATGGAGACATACTATCCAGGCTATACCATGCATCTCATCCTGAGAGCGCTTGGCCCAACAGAGAGAAAATCCACCTCTTCACTTTACCGTATATCCCGTCACACCGACAAGGATTCCTAGGCCCACCAATGCACACAATCTGGATTTACCGCAACCCACAGTCCGGTTGAGAGGTTACTAGGATAGTGGCTTCATGATCCAATTCGGCCATCCCACATAAACTGAATGAGAGAACCCATCTCATCAAATTTATTAGGAAATGGCAAGGCTAGGATGAAAAATATTGTCACACCTGGAAAAATCCATTCCATGGTAGAAAAGAACCACATGCAATCCCATGCATGCCAAATATAGCAAGTAAAATACACATGCAGATCAATACCTACAATGAAGCCCGTTGTAGCTGATTCATCTTGCCTTTCCCTGCTTGATCTTTGCTTCCTCTTTCCTTCTTTTCCTTTCTTGCTCCAATGCCAAAGTTCTCCAAGAATACTCTGTGTCAAACTGTATGAGAGAGAGAGAATAATGAGAGAAATCCAACACGAACTAACAAGAGGTTACCAACTGACACTTAGAAGCCTTTTTATGAATGAGGCCTCTATTTTTTTCATTTTCCATTATTTTCCTTCATTTTGCTCCTCACATGCAACTTGTGACCTTTCACCTCCTTTTTCTCCTATTTTCCATTATTTTCATAAATATTTGTGCCAAAAAAGCCATTTTTCCTTTCCAAAGCCTTATCCATTGCCTTTGTCAATCTCCTTAGCTATAAATAACCAAATTGACACCCACTAGGATGTCTTGCCCAACATTCTACTTGGAATACGTGTCCCATCAACTGTGGTCTTATCTATTTTTAATAGGAATTTTCACCAGGGTTTTTACATAAGTTGATTCAATTTATTTTGTTTTGATGTTTTTTAGTTGCAGATGTTGCAGTAGCAACAACAACAATGACAAGTTTTGCATACAAAACATTCCAAAGGTACCTGATCGGGATAGAGTTGAATTCCTTTGTTGTTGAGAGGGAGCGTTGAAAATAGCAACAAGAAATGTTAAAAATAGCATCAAGAAAAATCCTAATTTAATTTTTCCTTGAAATAAATTACGAATTAAATTATAATTCTAATTCTCATAGCTTGAAAATAGCAACAAGAAATGTTAAAAATAACATAAAAAAAAATCCTCATTTAATTTTTCCTTGAAAAAAATTAGGAATTAAATTGTAATTCTAATTCTCATAGCAACTTGTAATAGTTAACTGAGTTAAGTTGACTTAGTTGGTTTAGTAAATTTGAGTTGGGAGTCTATCTAGAGTTTTTCTTTTTTAGTTGGCTTAGTAAATTTTAGTTGGGAATCTATCTAGAGTTTGAGCGTTTTTTTTTTTTGGTGGTTCACGGACACCCGCGGTCACTGGGTGGCCGCTATGTCCACAGAAATATCTGAGCTTGATCAAGGGTATCAATCCCCACGGCCAATAACTAGGCCTAACCCCAAGGGCTTCGGGGAGAATTGACCCTGTGACCTCCCAAACTGCGAGGCACTTATTTGACCAATTGAGCTAACCCTTGGGGCGTGGGCCCCAGTTGAGTTATCATTGAGTTGTGATTATTTAATTCAGTTTAACTGAGAAAAAATTTAGTTAAACTAGTTCTAATTGATGTAGGAACTAGTGAGAGGTCAAGTGAATTAATTTGGATTTAATTCACATGTAGTGATCAATCAGATAACTGATAAATCACTCATAAATAAATCATGTTTGTCAGTTATGAGAAAGACCTCGTGCATGCAATCAGAGGAAGACCTATGGATGGATTGCGTAGTTATGGATGGGGAATTTCCCAATTAAATATGGGATAATTCCCTAGGAAACTGCGCAAGGAAATAGGAGCTTGGTAGGCAACATATTTGGTTAATTATTGGCTTGAGCTGGTTTGTCAAGCAGTGAGATAGATTGTACTTGTGCAGAGATTGTTTGGGTTGAACAAGCATTGTATTTTATTCCCATATATTCTAATTAATGCAATATATAGATAGAAGGGGATTTTAGCTATGGCTTTCCCCGTAAAATTATTGTGTTATGTGTGACTGAAATTCTTTTTTTTTTTTTTTTTTTTTTTTTTTCTGCTTCATGATTTCATCGATCAATTTTTGTTTCCGCTGATGAGTATGTTAGAAAAATATATATTACAGAGCAATGGAACAAATAAAATATTGCAGAAAAACAAATACAAAAAACATATAAAACAAGAGAGTGACACAAATATATGTGGTTCACTCAATTTGGGCTATGTATACGGCGAAACAACTAATCCTTCCTTTTATATTATCCAACAAAAATGAAGAAATACAATCTACAACAGATCTGTTGTGATTCCCTCTTTGCTCTCATACAATCTCCTCCCTCTTTCTCGCTCAGAATACACATCTACATAACCGCAATACAATTCCCTCATATATACCGAGGGGTTGCCTTCTAGGGAAAAAAGCATTACATTAAACATAACTTCTACCGTCAGATCTCCACCTAATGAACGACCTAGATTCACTACAAAATTACAATATTTTACAAGACAATTTTACATCTATTTTTAGCTTTGGGGGCACTACCCTTGAACCCCCGCCGGGGGGGGGCTCATAAAATCGTTGTCGACCCCCTTTGGACGCCCCTGATGGTTATTAAATGACAGGCAACGTTTCTGCCTTGTTATGAACTAGGGTCCAACGTGGTGATACCTCTGAATAAAGAAGATAATCAGGCTCCACACCTAACAGAGTAGAGTAGATTCAAGTCAAAATTTTTAGCATATTACAATCTGCAGTTTGAATTTGCAAGAAAATTCTATAAAGGTCATGTTTTTGAGTGACATATTTGTATGTAATGAAAATTTACATTTATACGTGAGTAATTGTTGTAATCATCCTTCATGAAATGAATCTTCTTCAATTTGATATTAGATTGTATATATTTTTCATATTCCTCCCTATTGTAGTGGTAGTCAAAGTCTTAATCATCATGTATTTTATGTTGGTCAACCCCATGTCTTCCTCTACTGATCCCTTTATTGTTCTCATCTCTTGTACGAATTCCTCCATGTAGGGAACAAGAGGGTGAGTTAACTCCATCCATATTATCATTCCCTATTGACTATTTTCCTATCAAATGTTGATGAAACACCACAACAAAGGCCTATTATCCTTGGGAGCGTGATACAAACACATAAAGAAACTATATAATAATATTATAATGATCTAGAGACATGAAATTTCCCAATTGAATTCAATGGAATGATCCCCTCAAAATGTTGGCCATTAATGCATGTCTCCCTACCAAGTTCCTTAACCAAAAATAGCCCTGTTACTGAAATTTGTGCCGCCCATGGTCTGAAAGGCCCATTAGAAAACTCTTCCAATCACTCCAAAAACAAATAATCTACTTGCTAGTCTAACCTATTTCTCTAGAAAACTACTCTCACATCTCACATATTTCTAGACCCTCCCATAAGGGAGTCACACCAAGAACTACTAGCTCATATACCAATTTACAAATCTTGCACACTCAAAGCTACATTCTATCTTCTATTGAACATTAATATAAATACACTAAATTAGTGTAATATAATCACACCATATTTACCACACAATTAGGCAGATTCTAAAATATATCAAGCAAACATTGAATTAGGAGATATTTTAGTTATCTCTCAAATCTAACTATCTAAAGTATCTTAAATAGTACAAATAGTATAAATAAACAACTTAGGTAGAGATTACATATGATGAGGAATATCAAAGATTAAAAGCATGGAAAATAAAATTTAATATCTCCAACAATTGTTATGTTCTTGATAATTCTTGTTAAGATAAACCAAATTTAAGGATTCAAAGTAATCAGGTGATCAAATTTATGCTCGAAAATGAAAATGCCCATAATTTTTTGAAACTAGCTCCAATTAGAAGTGTTTGTCATTCTGAATCTAATGACATTCGTTTCACCTAAATCCGACACCAGGAGCTCAAGTTATAGCCCTTTGACCATTTTCCCCAATAGGGAAAAATTGGAAAAATTTGGGTTTTGACTATGTTTTTGAGGACCAATGACAGGCTACCACTTGGCTTCTCTCCATTGGTCAAATTTTTGCATGCTTTCCATGGATGGATGGTGTGTATTAGGTGGACCAATAGAAGGGAGCCACGTGGGCCAATGGGAGGTAGCCACATGGCCTCCCCACACAGGTAAAAACATATTGGTTGAGGGTCAAGCCACCCCACGGGAGTCAAAATTGTGACCTCCCACCAAGCAACCATGGGCCTAACCATTACACCATGCTATTGTAACACCTTCCTCCAACATCCACCTAAGTAACCATTCCAACCGGGGTAAACATGAGACGATAGGCTACTATGAGCATATTCGACCTCCTATGTGACCTTGAGGAAGTGGAATCAATGGACCATCACACACAGTCATCCAACATCATCAACATAACCCTCAAGAGACAAGTCAACCACTCGAACAACTTGTCCCTAGGTTCCACTATTGTTCTGGACCTCTTAGGCCATAGTCACTCTCATGTTATGGGCAAGGGAGTGACCAACAACCTAAAGTCGCTCTCATAGGCCTTCCTACCAGTGAATGTGGACCAAAGCTGCTAGTTTTGTGCCAGCGATCCTGGGATTTAAGCCAATTTTTCAGGCCCATAGTACATGCCACTACCCAGAATGGAATGATCTAAGTTAAAAATTAGGGGAAAATATAGGGAAACAATGATACAAAAGCAATAAGTTGATCAAGACCTTAACCAGACCCCTACTACACATGACAATCATTTCATAAAACATATCATTGACATGTAACCTATAGGTATAAACAACAAAAGTAATTGTAGTGATCTCATACTTATCTGAGAATTGTTATGAGCCATTGTTCCCTCATGCCAATTGTTGCATTATCCTCTATTAGGTCATAGACACGTTATCCATTTATATACAAGTAAAAACATACTGAGATCCATACATAGCTACTGTCATAAAATATGCATATAACCAGCATGATAGGAACAAAATTACCATGAACACATCAGCCATCAAAATCCACATATACGTCAATACATTTGCACATAGAAATCAAGGGAATGAATTTCTCATTAATGAATGCAATAAACCAACTGTAGCTGGGACTACCATGTTCCACTTGACCATAGAATGACTGAACCAAATCTCTCTTTAGCCATTCACCCACATGCCATATTCCAAGCATGAAAATGGGACTCAAACCAAAAGAACTCAACCAGCGCATACTGAGGCTAAACCACCTCGCCCTCATCAATAGAAACCAGGCTTTACTGTAATCCATCCTGGATCACTAGGCCAACATAATGAACACATCATAATAGGGTTTACGTGATCTCCACCCGATCACTAGGCCAAACAAGCATGGATCCCATCAGATTTCTCCACTTACACCATGAGGAATTTTCCTGTCTCTTAGTCTCCTAGGCTTTACCGCAATCCAAACCCCAATCACTAGGCCCTAAACTGAGACCCACTCTCCAGGCTTTACCACATATCCCAAACTCAGGATTACTAGGCCCAAAGGAGAGAAAACCACCTCTTAGCTTTACCGTATGTCCTACAATTCCCTGGCAAGAATTCCCAAGCCATCTAAGGCAACACAAAATCCAGCCTTACCACAACCCACAGTTTGACTCAAGGGTCACTAGGCCATGTGTTCTATCATTTCAAAGACCCACCTCACTCAGCTTCGAATCCATTCGAAAATCCAGCTCAACCAAAACATGAGAACCCCATCACACCATGGTTATCCAGAAATGCCAAGGCTAGGCTGAAAAGATTATTACACTTGGAAAAGCCCATGCCATTATAGAAAAGAACCACATGCAATACCATTCATGCCAAATCTAGAAAGGAAAATACACATGCAAGTCGATACCTGCAATGAAGCATGTTGTAGCTACTTGATCCTGCCTTTCACTGCTTCATCTTTACTTGCTCTTTCCTTTCTTGCTCCAATGCCAAAGTGCTCCAAGAAAACTCTAAGCATCCAAGAGTATGAGAGAGAGAGAGAGAATAATAAGAGTTCTCCAACATTGAGGAAGACCGTCCTCGGTGTTCAATCACACATATACCTCAACATCCTGCTGAAAGAATACATATTGCTTATGGAGCTTTATAACATAGTTCGATGCAGTATTTACAATGAAATATATGCTCAAGGGAAAACATCACAACAACATGCCAACATACCACATAGTGGAGAATTATAACATAACTCATTATGATATTTACAATGATCATCCTGCTTAGTTCCAATCCACATGACATCATAACATCATGATAACATAACCACATGATAGCATAATAACGTGACAACATAATCATAGTAACATGACACCCATACCGCATTGTGGAGCTTTATAACATAGCTCGTTACGATATTTACATCCATACACATGTGTGCATATATAAATCATCATCATATATATATATATATATATATATATATATATATATATATATATGTCGATCATATATCAAAACATATACTAAAACACCATATCTAAGCATATATCAAAACATCATATAACATATATCAAACCATCATAAGGCATATATCGAACCACCATAAAGCATATACTAACCACCATAAAGCATATACCAAACCACCATAAAGTGAATACAAAACCACCATAAAGCAAATACCAAACCACCACATCAAAGCTGCTTTGCCTCAATCGGCAAACAAGGAAGGATACATAGCCCGCATCTGATTCACCATCTCCCATGTAGATTCATCAGGCCCAAAGTGACTCCATTGCACTTGCTTGATTGCTTGGTTTTGGAGCATGAGCACATTTTTCTGCAATATACACTAAGGCTCTAGCTGAAAATCTCCATCTAGTTCCACCTGCAATACAAACCAGTCAATTACATGATCAACATCCTTAACATACTTCTTAAGCAAAGATACATGAAAACATCATGGAATTTCACAGTTGGAGGTAGTGCAAGTCGATAGGCTTCTATCCCAATCCTCTCAATGATAATGACGGATCCACAAAACTGTGGTGCTTGCTTGGCACATGAGCCAATCCACAAGGAGTTCTTATTCGGTTTGATGTGCAAGTACACATGTTCCCCAACCTGGAACTCCTTGAACAAATTATTCCTGTCTGCATAGCTCTTCTACCTATCTTGTGCTGTCTTTAGATTCTTCTTAATCACTTGCATTTCCTATTCCATGTCTGCCAACATATCTGGTTTGATCAATAACCTGCTAACTGGATCACTCCAATTGATGCGAGTGTTACATCTCTGCCCATACAATGCCTCAAAAAGGCTCATCCTAAAAGACTCCTGATATTCATTGTTGTACGTGAACTCTACCAAAGGAAGATACTCTTCCCAATTCCATTGTTGATGCATCACATACATCATCAACATGTCCTCTAATATCCTGTTGACCCTCTCTGCCTATCCATATTTCTATGGATGAAAAGATGTGATGAAGGCCAACTCTATTCCCAAACTTGCAAATAACTCCTTCCAAAACTTGGAAGTGAAATTCGCATCCCTGTTTGACACAATCTTCTTTGGAACACCATGTAGTCTAACCACATCTTTGATGAATACCTGTGCCACATCACTAGCTGAGAGCATAGACTTCCTCGGAATGAAGTGTGCAACCTGTGTTAACCTGTCCATAATGACCATGGTGGAATCATGTTGCTTCATTTCCTTCAGCAAACCTGTGATGAAATCCATGAAAATAACCTCCCATTTCCATTCTGGAATCGCGATCGATTGTAGTTGTCCACCTAGATGTTTACACTCTGCTTTCACTCGCTTATAGTCGAAACATCTCACCACAAACTCTGGTACATCCGTCTTCAAATTCGTCCAGTAGTAATATCTCTTCACTATTGTTAGTGTCTTCTGATAACCTCGGTGACCTGAATATGGTTTTGCATGAAACTCCCTCAAATCACCTTGAGCTCACTATTATCCAGTACATATATCCTATCTTAGAACCTGACAAATCCATCTATTGTAAAATAATAGTCCATGCCCTGTACACCTGCACCTGTACTTATGTCGATACCTGTACTGCCACCTATACCTATACATGCACATGTACCAGCATCCTGTTGTAATCTGCACACAATATCCATATACCTGACATCCTGCTGAACTGCCTACAATATTTTATCCTGTAAGTTTGTCTCATAGGCGCTCATAGCTACCGAGTGATGTACATGTACCCATCTACTGAGAGCATCTGCGACCATGTTCTCTTTACCTTTGATGTACCTAATCTCAAAATAAAACTCGCTGATTGTGGCCAACCATCTAGCCTACCTGTCATTTAGATTTGGCTGGTCAAACAAATACCTCAACCCAATATGATCACTCATCAGTACAAACCTCTTGCCAAGAAGATAGTGTCTCCACATCTTCAATGCATGTATGATCGCTACAACCTCAAGATCACGTGTCGAGTAGTTCTGCTCATTCTCCTTTAGTTTACGAGACTTATAACATACCACTTGTCCATCCTACATAAGGACTCCACCAAGTCCTCTCTTGCAAGCATCTGTGCATACCAAGAACTCTTTGTCCAGATCTGCAATCTGTAACACTAGTGCATGTGTAAACAACTTCTTAAGTTTCTCAAAGCTAGCCTCTCACTCCTCTGTCCATTCAAACTTCTTACCTTTCCTTTGCAATGAGATAAGAAATCTGCGAGAAATTACTGATGAACCTCCTATAGTATCCTATCAAACCCATGAAAGATCTCACCTCATCCACACTCTTAGGAGATACCCACTCCATGATGGCCCTTATCTTATCTGGATCTACTGCAATGCCCTCCTTGGAGAAAACATGTCCCAAGTAGTTTACCTCACTCTGAAAGAAACTACACTTGTTGAACTTAGCATACAATTGATGCTCCCTCAAAAACCTCAACACTGTTGCTAAATTCTTGGCATGCTCTTCCTCATTTTTAGAATATACCAGTATATCATCAATGAACACAATAAAAAACTTATCTAAATATTGACACAACACACTATTCATCAAGCACATGAATGTAGCTAGAGCATTAGTTAAGCCAAATGGGACAAAAACAAACTCATAATGCCCATACCTGGTCTTGAACGCAGTCTTCTATATGTCCTCCTCTTTGATGTGTACCTGATGGTATCAATATCTTAGATCAATCTTCGAGAACATTGTTTCTCCCTTTAGCTGATCGAACAAGTCATCAATCCTCGCCAAAGGGTAACTATTATTAATAGCCACTTTTTTCAACTACTTGTAATCAATGCATAATCTGAGAGTACCATCTTTCCTCCTCACAAACAAGAACATGCCCCCCATGGTGATACACTTGGCCTAATGTATCCCTTGTCCAACATTTCCTTCAACTGTAGCTTTAACTCAACCAACTGAGGTGTGCTCACGTTGTAAGGTGCTTTCGATGTTGGAGCTTCCCCTGGCACTAACTCAATAAAAAAATCTACCTCCCTGTGAGGTGGAAACTCTGTAATGTCCTCAAGGAATACATCCTAAAACTTCTGCAAAAATGGGTACCTGTCCAACACATCTGCATCCTCATCCTCCTTACCCTTATGGCTAGAAATGTGTACTGCAAATAGCTTGCACCCTTTCCTGCGGCTACGCTTTTCTTGCATAGATATTGTTGTACCTCTAAGATAATAATGGTCAGTTATTATGCCAGAGCATCTAAGATAAATATTTTGGGGGTTTTGTTTTAATTTGGGAGACCAATGGATGAAACAGATATAAAACCGATGTGCCTAACCTCTTGAATAATATCAATATCTCAGCAGAGGGCTGCTATAAATATTTACACAGTGAAATATCTTTTATGATGATGAGCAGAAATAGAAAAGTAATATGATTGCCACAGTTTTCAAATTGAAAGCTAGATAATCATAAGTATGAAAACCTTTAAACTACGTTTACAGGTTTGAGAAAATACACATGAGCTTACAAAATATGCTGATGATTTATTAATTTTGAGGGAATTAATTAAACAAACAGTCCATTAATTCATTCTATTTATAGATTATCACTTCAGAAAGCTTATAGGAATAGATTGAAATACAATTACTCCTACCTAGTTATCTCTGCAAGACACAAGTATATGAAGAAAAACATAATGAATGACACTGGAAACACTTACAGGAAACACAAACTGTGCAAAACAGAATTCAGAATCCTTTGCTTTGTATTAATGATCCAGAAAGATTAATTACATCAGATGTCTAGAAATGCTTCTTCAAGGGTGCAACCCTTAATAACTCGTGAAGAGAGTTATTTATACAACAGTAGGACAAAAAATATCCTAAACTGTTTTTACAAAATAGAGTATTTACACAATCAACAATAAAATTGTCTAATGATTTGGCACTACTTTGGTGTTGCGCTGTTTGATGACTATCAATGAAAAAGTTGAAAAGTGGTTGAAGTTGGTTGACTGTTCCCTCAAAAGCTGAATGTTGTTCAATAATCATTAATGAAGTAAATCTGTTAATTCTTCCCAGAGTTTCTTATCTGGGATAGAAATATTTGTTACCCTCCTGTAGATTTCATCCATCTCGGTCTATCTAGTAAAAGTGGGCTTTACCAAAAATATATGCTTGATTTCATCCAGGATGAAGAAAGAATCCCTCAGTGTTTTACTATGAGAGTTGGTGTTGTTGATCCTTTGATATTGGCTATTGAAGCTGCATGGGTGCCCATCTCTGTTAACTTCTTGACATAATCCTCAATTGGCATCAATTTATCATTAATAACCATCATAGAAGGTAAACCTTTGCTGATCAAAGGTTCGATTTTGTTGAAGAATCTTTGAACCATGTTGTTAACATTGCTGCACTTTTCTTGTAGCTGAAGGTTGAGATTTCTCTTATTGATGATCTTCTTTACTTCTAATATTTTTGCAGTTCTGTCACTTATCCTTAACGCCTCAAGCTCATAGTCATCCTTGGAATTCAGGAATTTGATTATATTAGAGGCAGTCTCTGGCATATCCTCCAGCTGCCTAGTTATGGATTCTACTGCTTCCTAAGATTTCTCCAAGAGATTTTTTTAGTTGAATATTATCTTAATGGAGGGCCAAATCTCCTTGATTGCCTCTGTGATTTCTTCCCACAAAATTTCTTTTGCTAAACCCAACTTGTTTCCTATGAAGGAATCTGTGAGTTCTTTCTTCAACACTTCCACTTGGCCTTTAAGTCTATTTGTTTCAGTTGTGTGTACTATCTGATATAGACTTCAAAAGTCATAATTCTTTGAGTTCATCCTTTAACTTATTGATTTCTCCTGTATGGATAGACAGGTTCTAAATAGCTTCAGTAAGCTCTTCATCTCCTTATGTTGTACCTGTTGCTGATGCAATGGCTTAGTAGAAACTCTGGTGATGGGAACTATTGCAAGAGAAACTACATCTATTGAAGTTTGAATGTTCTTGATAGCTTCCTCCTTCTCCTTAACCAATTTCTCCATATGCTCCTCCATTTGTTTTATTTGCAAATTCTGTTCTATGATGAGCTTCATCATGTATGACTTTTGAGTCTCTGTCTCCTCGATTTGTTTGGCCATTGGATCCTCAGATGCTGGTAGTTTCAGCTGTTTCTTTACTGCTGCAACTTCAATGTTCTTTTTCTTAATGAGCTCCTCTGTAGCATTTATGTTTGATGGATCATATCCCATCCTTAGCACTAGATTTTCTAGGGACTGAATCTTGGTATCCTTTGCTAACGAGGAGACCTTCTCCAATTTTAATTGTGACTGAATGTTGGCCAATGTAACCTGCAATTTTGACAAACTCATAGCAGTGTTTGTCAAGGTTTAAGCAATCATCTGTCCAGCTTGTTTGTGCATATCAATTTGATCAATTGGATGCACATCCTAAACGTTGAACTCAAAAGAACTGTGTTTCTGATATTGTGCTGCACTCCTGGGCTGGGGAACTTGGGCCTGCAATAAAGCCATTTGCATCTTCCCCTTCTTAGAGTCGAAGACTGAAAGAAGCTTTGCTTGAGAGCTGGAAGAATTCTTTCAGAACTGGGTGTAAGTATTCAACTTCAATTCCTCATTCTTTCTTTTGATTTCATTAAAGACATTGAAGATGTATTCCTCTTTATTCTCTGGAATGCCTCCAACAAGTTGGACTATCTGTTGTTAATGAGGAGTAGTAGACTGTGTTGGAGATTGTATAGACTGTTCACCAGACTGTGAATCAACATTCATAGAGACTCTTTGTTTCTTTTTCCTGTGAAAAACCTTGAAGCCTTGGCTTGTTGCCTTTGTTACAGGTGAATATTGTTCTTCCCTCCCTCTCTTGGTTGTCTTTTCCTGTGCAATTGGAGTTTTCATATTTGATGTAGAGACTACCTACTCCTCAGCCTCCTGGAGGGTATTCTCTATCCATTCCAATTGATTCTTGAATTGTTCTATCTCAGGCCTAGCTGTATGATGATATGGTGTGAACTTGTGAACTTATTTTCCACCTTGAGTTTGGAGATGACTCCCAATGGGTCATATGACCAAGAAAAACTGAGAGCAAATTTCATTTCTTTTAGCAGCTTATCAGCTTCCTCCCCTGTTGCCCTGGTATTACAAATGAAGGGACCAACTTGAGCTTTGAGCTTAAATTGCGATTTCTTTTTGGCATCTACAAAATGTAGTTCATCTGCATTCAATCTTTGCACTCCAGTGCAAATATTCTAACAGGGAAGTACTTTGGCAGTTTGTAGGGTGGAAGCTCACAGCCAAAAACCCTGATTTCTGTGTAGTTCTAGTAGCAATACCAATCTCCTATTGCAGCTTGATCTATGAACTAAAGTTCTTTGATAATCTCTTCACTGATCCTTGGTAATGGAGTGCTACTCATAAGGCTGAGGGCTAGATGAATAAACAGTTCTATGAACTGCTTATATGTGAATTCTTCTTTCTCCTTCATCCCCATTGAAGTCTAGAAAATCACTGACTGTGGCGATCCTTCTTCATCAAGTTTCTACAAAGAAAATGGGAATTTGTCCCCCTGAAAATATATAAATAGATACACAAGTACTAAAGCATACTTGAATACTTCTTCATTGTTAAATTTGACAAACTGCTCATGCAAGGTTTTAGTTATGAAATGACCGAAATCATAAATAACAGTAGGCTTAGAATCAGAAGAAAACATGGATAAGAAAACAAGGCAGACTGATCAGAGTGATAACCAAGAAAATAGGACAGGATAGTAGTAATATGCCTGGTTCTATCAGGAAACATAGATGAATCATAAGGGGGATTTCTCTTTGGTAGAGGACTACCAATTGCTAAAAATAGTTCCAAGGTTTGGGATCTCTTGGTAAAGTCCAATTTGTTATAAGCTTCTATCAGGTTTTCATGAGAAAAAGGATGAGTTGGTGTAGTGGCAAGGGCCTGCAACATTTTCTCAATTGAATTAGCATTAATAGGACAGAGGATTTCTCCAGTAGGTGAGATAATGGCTCTCTGGCTGGGATCATAGGATTCATGGAATTTTCTCATGAACTCTGGAGCTCTGTGTATTTGTGGAAAAATATAGTGGGGTAATTGGGATTCCCAGAGCCCAATTTCATCACTCTGGTCAATTAGCTGCTCTTCCCACCAACAATAAATTTCAAATAAATCAAATTGAGAAGAAGTCTCAATGATTTTGCAATCTTTGTCAACTAATGGATTATAGTGGAAATCAATATGTGGTTGAATTAGAGGATTTGAAACTTTTGTAATTGCTTTTCCCTTGGGAGGCATTTTGTCAAACCAAACAACGGATTGTAAATGAAAAAATGGTAAAAGGAATTAACAGAGTGGAGACAGGTAACTGACAAGTGGACCTGGAAGGTGTGCTTGCGAACAGGACAAGTGGCTGCTAGAATGTCAGATAGTCGCTGAGATGTTGAGAAGGCGGGCTTGAAGAATACTCTCGGTTGCAGAAGTTAATTGTGTAACCTTTGAAATGCATGACACAGTGTTTATAAAGAGAAAAATGGAGTGCGAAGGTGGCGCTGAACATTTGAAAGTTCATTAATTATTCAAAAGGTTAATTAACGGACATTTGGTTATCAATGCGCGAGAGCGAAAATGAATGGGAAACGGATAGGCGGCAGATGATTAGATGGGAAATATGAAGTGAACGTGACGTGGAGGTGACATGGGGTGGCAGTAACGGCTATGAAGGATACCGCGTTCAGGGGTAAGACAGATCAGTTTGTGGTTTTGTGATTTTTAGTCCCGAAAGACTAAAAGGTACATTTGTGGTTTATATAGGCGGTATTAAAAACTGCCCATTTTGGCCCCCCCCATTGATAAACTTCGGACGGTGAATGAGGGCCGAAAGGGAGTGTGGGTTGTATGATTGCGGAGGAGAGTGCAGGATGAGAGGTGAGGTGGAGGGAGTTTAACGTGTGAGCGGGGAATGAACGGTGGGGTCGCGATATGATATGCAGATGTGGCGACTGTGGGTCCAGGTGTTTTAATGAATGAAGTGATAGCATATGAATCGCAAATCACACTTTCTTCTGCCCAATGGTTCATTCACTCATGAATGATGCGATGCAATATGGATCCTACGGTCAACAATCTACAATCATCCAATGGTTGACAGCGGTGTTGCACATCGCACTTTCTTCTGCCCAAGGGTTCATTCATTCATGAATTATGTGATGTAATATGATCCTACGGTCAGAAGTCAGCAGCCATTCAATGGTTGACAACAGTATCACACATCGCACTTTCTTCCGCCCAATGGTTCATTCACTCATGAATGATGCGATGCGATACTGATCTTTAGGAAATAACCATTTCAGCATCTCAAGCTTTCACATTTCTACCTACCCTTCTATTCCTAACATTTTTACTTATCCTTCCAGAGTGCATTTGAACCAGCAACCCAATATTTTCTTTTTATGAAAAATATATCTCTATACCTTATTTCTTTCATTGGCTCAGATTAAACTGTTGAGCCAATTTATTTTCTACCTATGAGAAATAATTTAAAACAAATCCAATTATGATGCAACTATACAATTGGATAAAATAACCTAGTGTGGCATCTAAACAAACTGCACACAACTATTATTTTTCAAACTGAATTTAGAATAAAATAGTGGCATTTAGATTTGCAACACTTTCAAAGTTGATTTCTTTTTCTTTTCTGTCTAACCTAACATTTTATTTTGACTTCATTTTTTAGGGCATCTACCCTAACATTTTCTTTGATATGGACATATTTATAAAAATATTTTCCTAACATTTTTCAATATTCTTTTTTTCCATATCTTATCTTAACATTTTGTAAATACATTTTCATTTTTTGTCTAATTTATTCTAACTTATCAAAACCAAAAAATGCTACAACAGTGATCACCATCCTAATTGATGTGGATTTCTTCTTGCCTTGTAAGACTCTTGGTTCTCCATTGTCATCAACACACTCAATATATTTATCATAGAAGTCTACCTTGGTTCTATGTAGATACAACCAATCCATGCCCAACAACATATTTTATGAACCCAACAATAATACATTCAAATGTGCTACTGTAGGCATACCATTCAAGTCAAATGCACAAGATCTTACCCAATGATGAACTCGTTTCTTCGTATCTATATCCAACTATACTAACCAAGACTCTACATGAAATTCCTTACTCAAACCACACTTATCCACAAAGTCAAGACTAACATGGCTATAATTAGATCTAGGGTCAATAAAAATAGAAATAACTTGATCACAAAGATTACCATCCATCTCAATGATAGATGCCTGGTGTTCTGCTTGCCTGTTGTCCACTGCTACATAGATACGTGGAATAATCTGAGCTACATCCCCAACAACCTACACCTCCTATGCACTGTATATCTAGGGCCTACCACCCTTATTTTATAGAAAATCTCTCTTAAGGTGCTCCTTACCACATGTCCAACACTCCAACCAACCAGTGCTCTCACTTCTATGTTGTTGTTGCTGATGTGACCCATGTCCATGTCTAGCTGAATTAAATCTCTTATGCAGTGCCACATACTCTTTCTCATCTGCATGATGAGGCCTTGTCCTCTTAGGCTTCCATTTACCTTTACCTTTGTCCTTTCCTTTCCATCCATGCTGAGATTCATTCTTATGCTTTGACTGTTCATAACAATGCTTCAGTTTCCCAATAACTTCCTCAAGTGAGCGAGGCTCATCATACTCAATCCGTTATCTAAATGCTAATGGAAAACCACTGAAAAATCTTTGAAATTTAACCTTCTCATTAATAAGATACGGCGCACACCTTAATAGCTCTAGAAACTTCGTTGTGTACTCTTCATCTGTCATTGATCCCATCTTTAGCTCATAGAATTCTTTAGCCTTACTGTAGTAGTACCTTTATGACAAGTACTTCTTTTTGAAAAGCCTCTTTAACTCATGCCAACTCAATTCATATGTCCCGATGTCTCTAACCCACTTCACATCTTCCCACCAAATGTCTATTTTACCTTTCAAGTTGAAGATTGCTACTCTGGCAACCATATTATCTATGTACTCATGCAACTCAAATAATTTTTTTATCCCAAGTATCCAAGCCTCTGCATCTTTCATCTTCTTCATATCTCCATCAAAATTAGGTTTTTTTTCTTTCTTGAATTCATCTGACAATTATCCCCTAACATTCCTCCTGTAAGGATGATAACAAAGACAATCATGATGTCTATCAAAACCAAAACTAGAATAGTACCTATACTAATTGCGCCTCCTTTCCGGAGTGTTCAACAACCTACCATCTCTCACCATATCATATCTATCCGACCTGTGTCTACCAGGATATTTACTGCCATATTCCCCATTACTTCCATCCTCATGTCCATGGCTGGTTCGAAGCGGCCCTTGTCGTTGCAAGCCTGACAAACTCTGAAGAAGTATAGCATTAACCTCTGCCTACTTCTCTTGTGCCTGTAGATCTGGTCATTATCTGCTTTACAACTCCTTATCTCTTCCTTTAAGATTCTCAATGTATCGGCCAAATTAGAAGTATGCCCCACATCACGGTACTCATCTGATGCATAGGGAGATTCTACGTAGTCTACCACCTTGCTAGGTTTGATCTTTATTCATGCAATCCATAATATGTTAGATAAACCAAATCACAAAAACCAACATACCCTAGTGTATCTCGTGAAGGATACTTTATCTGCAAGATCACCAAATCAACGTGATATACATATAACATAATCCTAATAGCATGTAGACATACACAAATAAATGTATCAACACATAATCATCACTCTAGCTAGGGTCCAGTCATCCATGCAATGCCATATCAAAAATGGATGCTATGACCTCATGCATGATGACCACCATTACTCCATTGTACACATTTCCACTTGCAACCAACAGTATGCATAAGCAATTCCTAACAAACTACACGTACGCATAAATGTATGTAGTCGAGCATAAGTGATCAATTCTTGTAATAAACATACAAGATTGATACTTGTAATCCAAAATATTCAAGAATGTAACCTAACATACGAGGATGCAAGTATGCAACATAAAATCAACATGTAAGCAACATATAACCATATGTAAACAGTCACATACTCATGACAAATACTCTTCACGAAATCAATATCAACTTCTCCATGATAACCATACTACAACCCTAATCCATCATCAAGCAAATGCAACAAGCACATGAAATTCAAGTGTAGGAGACACACATGCAACTGACATGCATGAATAACACATTAAACCCATCTAGTTCGATAGTTGAACCATGCTCTGATACCACTCTGTAACACCCTCCTCCCACACCCACCCAAGTAACCATGCCAACGAGGTTAAACATGAGACGAGAGGCTACTATGATCATATTCAACCTCCTATGTGACCTTGAGGAAGTGGAATTGACAGAACATCACACATAATCATCCAAAATCATCAACAAAACCCTTAGGAGACAAGTCAGCCACTCAGACATCCTATCCCTGGGTCCCACTATTGTTTTGGACCTCATAGGCCATAGTCACTCTCATGCTATGGGCAAGGGAGTGACCAACAACCTAAAGTCGCTCTCATAGGCCTACCTACTAGCGACTGTGGACCAAATTTTCCAGTTTTGTGCCAGCGACCCCGAGATTTAAGACACTTTTTCAAGCCCAGAGTCCATGCCACTACGCAAAATGGAATGATAGTTTAGAATCAGGAAAAAATACAAGGAAACAATGATGCAAAAGAAATAAGTTAATCATGACCTTAACTAGACCCCTACTAGCCATGACAGGCATTTCGTCAAACATATCATCGACATGTAACCTAAAAGTGTAAACAACAGAAGTAAGTGTAGGGATCTCATACTTATCTGAGAATCACTATGAGCCATTGTTCCCTCATGCCAATTGTTGCATTATCTTCTATTAGGTCATAGACACATTATCCATTTATATAAAGTAAAAGTCACGCTGAGAGCCATACATAGTTGCTGCCATAAAATATACATATAACAAACATAATAGGAATAGAATTACCATGAACACATCAACCATCAAAATCCACATATAAATCAATACATTCGCACATAGAAATCAAGAGAATGAATTTCTCATTAATGAATGCAATAAACCAACCAAAGATGGGACTACCATGTTCCACCTGACCACCGAATGGTTGAGCCAAATCTCGCTTCGGTCATTCACCCCCGTGCCATATTTCAAGCATGAATGTGGGACTCAAACCAAAAGAGCTTAACTTGGGCATACCGAGGCTAAACCACCTCACCCTCATCAATAGAAACTAGGATTTACCGTAATCCATCCTAGATCAGTAGGCCAACATAATGAACACATCATAACAGGCTTTACCATGATATCCACCCAACCAGTAGGCAAAACAAGCAATGGATACCACTTGATTTTTCCACCTACACCTTGAGGAATTTTCCTATCCCCTAGTCTCTCAGGCTTTACCGCAATCCAAGCCCAGATCACTGGGCCCTAAACCGAGACCCACTCTCCAGGCTTTACCGCATATCCCAAACCCGGGATTACTAGGCCCAATGGAGAGAGAACCACCTCTTGTCTTTACTGTATATCCTACCATTCACTAGTAAGGATTCCTAGGCCATCCGAGGCAACACAAAATTCGGCTTTAACGCAACCCATAGTCTAGCTCAGGGGTCTCTAGGCCATGTGTTCTATCATTTCGGAGATCCACGTCACTCAACTTTGAATCCATCCAACAATCCATCTCAACCAAAATATGAGAACCCCATCACACCATGGCTATCTATAAATTGCAAGGCTAGGTTGAAAACATTATTACACCTGGAAAAACCCATGCCATGATAGAAAAGAACCGCATGCAATACCATGCATGACAAATCTAGAAAGGAAAATACACATGAAAGTCGATACATGCAATGAAATTTGTTGTAGTTACTTGATCCTACCTTTCCCTGCTTGATCTCTACTTCCTCTTGCCTTCTTTTCCTTTCTTGCTTCAATGCCAAAGTGCTCCAAGAAAACTCTAAGTGTCCAAAAGTATGAGAGAGAGAGAGAATAATAAGAGTGCTCCAACACTAAACTGACAAAAGGTTACCAATTGATCCTTAGAATCCTTTTTATGAATGAGGTCTCTATTTTCTTCATTTTCCACTATTTTCCTTCATTTTCCTCCTCACATGAAACTTGTGACCTTTCACCTTACTTTTCTCATAATTTCCATTATTTTCATAAATAAATGTGCCAAAAATGCCATTTTGCTTTTCCAAAGCCTTTTCCATTGCCTTTTCCAATTTCCTTAGCCATAAACAACCAAATGAACACCCCCTAAGATGTATTCCCCAACATTCATCTTAGAAAAAGTGTCCCATCGACCGTGGTTATTATTTTTAACTTTTATTACATGAAATTTTCACCAGGGCTATTACAACTATGTTCCTTATAAAGTATACAGGAGAATATTTAAAGGGTATGTGGCGCATATTTGGGGGAAGAGGCCAGGGCTAATCCCTAGCCCCCGGACACACCCCACACAACATGACCATGGCGGAGGAGGGCTAAGGGCTAGGGCTTAGCCCCAACCCAAGGTCTCGGCACCCACAACCATATGCCACAGGACTGTAGACATAACCCTTGGCAGAGTGCATTGGCGCCAACTCAAAAGGCGCTAGGCTATGACCCTAGCTCTAGTCACATGTCATCGCACATGACCACAACACAGAGGCCATAGGTGCTAGGTGGTAGGTGTTAGAGGAAGGGGGTCACCCCTTGGTCATTAGAGAGACCACACGACCATAGACGTGAATGTGAAAGGTGCTTGAAAATCACGTGCTTAGTCATTTTGTATCATGCTACAACTACATTTTGATTCAACTTATCCATGATTAAGCATTCTTTATTTTTTTTTCTGTGTAAAGACTAAGCTATTGTATTAAAAAGTAGAAAAAATATTTACAAAGAGGACTTAACCTCTGAGGATGCATGAGCCCACCCTCTGTCAGAGAAACAAGAACAGGTGCAAGTGGCCACCTGAATTACAAAAAGAGACCCCATCAAAAAGAACATAAGCAGAACAGGTGCAAGTGGCCACCTGACTTACAAAAGAGACCCCATCAAAAGAACAACAGTAAGCAGAATTGTCTATCCAGTGATTCATAAGCTTGTGGCTTGTGGCTTGCTGCTTGGTAGCAGTGTTGCGGAGAAGAGTAAGGAGACCATCAGTTCCAGAGTTCTGGAAACACCACGAGCTCTGAAAGGTCCCATACCCACTGACAAAAACTGGGCGCCACGCGTATAGAAGAACCCCCACCAAAAAGCTCCAAAACATGCAAATCAATCAAGAGTTGTAACAGAAATTAAGCCTTCGGAGGCTCACCTTGTACGCTATTATTGGCATCTTGCGGGAGAGGAAGCCAATCGAGCATAATTCCATCTCCCATATCTTCCAGGCGAACTTCCAGTGGAGGGACCGGATGCGGATGAGTGGCCAATCCATCAACAGGAGCAACAGGATTACTGACATCCGGAGGAGGGGCTGCTTCATTACCATCCTCTGCATTCATCTGGACGTTCCGTGTTCGAATTTGCTCCCCGTGGTCCTCCTCCGGGCTAACTGTTTCCTCCTCTTCCTCAGAAGCAATCACCGTTACCATGACTGAAATAAGCGGTTGATTTCGCCTGCACTTGAAGGTGAATCTGGAGGTGTGTACATGGCTGTTCTCAGAGGGGTCAGACTCCTCTGAGGGGGAAGAGGGTGGCGCAACTATAGCTAGCGGAGGAATTGCTCTGGCTCGAGCTTCCTGCCCTCTTCTTACGCCCCATACACCCCCTCTTCTCGGAACTCCTCTTTGACGCGGGGCCATGAGCAGGGGAGACCACAAGCAATTAACACAGAGAGACTTAGTGCCAAAACTAGACACAGAACCAGCAATTCCTGAATTGAGAGGCAAAGCCGTGACCCTATCACTCAGAAAGTCTCTAAAAGAGCCCGAGACAGAATCTTTACACCGCACCTTCCTCTGCATAGTCGAGAGCGAAGAATTTCCCACCCTGAGAATGACAGAGGGCGCACGCTGGTCGGAAGTGAGACCTCTGAGACTCCTCACAGAGCTAGAATTGGGCACCTTCCTTCCATTATCACTTGAACTCAAAACAACACTACCTGAATTGCAAACCTGGAGCCAATACTCCATTAAATAGACTTCCGCTTGGAATGATCTGGAACGATACAGGGCATCGCCAGCCGGATCAGAGGACAGAGCGATTAAATTCGCCATACTTGAAACCATCACACAAATTCCTTTCAATCTCATCAGCATTTATAATCTTTAATGAGAGACCAGAGCCGTCCAGTCGTGACATAAGCCAATGCCATCTGCCTTATGTATATGATTCACTCGCTCCTCAGGCTGACACCCGCATCCGGGTGATTAAGCATTCTTTATTAGCAAACACTAACTTGTAGTTTTTATCCATCATTTGTCTTATAGAAAGTAGGTTCTTCTTCAATGTTGGTGTTAACAAAGTGTCATCAGATAACTTCTTCTTTCCATGCAATGGTGGTAATGCGATTATGACTTTCCCTTTTACTTTAGAAACATTGCCATCACAAAATATGACTTTACCAGAATAGTTGTCATTAATTTTGGTAAACAACTCCTCTTGAGATGTGATATGAGTTGAACATCCTGAATCAATACACCATGCTTCACTTTCTTCACTATGTGGCATCAAACTTGAGATGAATAACATCTCATTTCTAGTTTCTTCAACAACTATATTGACACCCTTATGCTCCATATCTCGTATTTTGCATAATAATCTCTTCCAGGATGACCAAATTTTTGGCAATAACGACATTGTGGTCCTCCACTTCTTCCTCCATCTCTTCCTTGTCTTGTTATGTGAGATCCATCTCTTCCTCTTCCTCTGAAATGACTGGGATTCCTTTCTATACCTCTTGAATGAGATGCATTTCCTTATGAACTCTACTAATTTTTATTTTGATTCTTATATTGGTCAGTGCTCCTTCCTCTTCCTCTGTGCTTTGTAGAAAAATCATTTTCCACTTGCTCATATGGTTGTTTTTCTTCAAGATTTTACAAGAATCCACTTAATTAAATAATTTTCACTGTATTTAAATCTTTGGATACGATAATATTGGTGGTTACCATTTGAAACTTGGGTAAAAAACTTCTTAAAATCTTCTTAATTAGCCTTCTTTCTGGAACATCTTCACGTAATGATCTCATTTGATTAACAAGATCTTGCATTTTTTGTGATGTAATCATGAATGAATTTATTACTTTGCATATTGGAATTTTCAAAATTCCTCCTTAATTTTTGCAATTTAGCTACAACAACACCTTCATATGTGTTCTTTAAAATATCCCATTCTTCCTTGGATGATACTACACCATTGATTCTTCGAATTATAGATTCTTCAACAATGTTTCATATAAGTGAAATTTATTCGTTATCTTTCTTAATAAGTTCCTTAATATATTTCTTATCATCATCACTCAATGTTTTGAATTCATCAGGAGAAGGAATAATATATCCATTAGCTACAAGTCCCCATAAATATTTAGTGGTGAATATAAGTTGCATGTGTTTGCTCCAGTAAAAATAGTTTATTCCAACAAGTTTATGAAACACAATAGTGCTTGTCTCCTTGAGGAGAGTAAGAGAGAGACAGAGAGATTAAATTCACAATGTGTTCCACTTCGACCTTGGACAAGAATCAATGTTCCCAAAAAATGGGACTCAACCACCTCCACAAAATATCCTGTTTTTAATTAAATAGAGATGGTATCACCCAAAAAATGATCATCTAGCCCTTTATTACTAGGTGGATCGAAATACACCATGTAGGATTAAATTGTACCATGGTAAACCCACTTTCACCATAGCAAATAAATTAGTAAACCATTTTTCTTAAATTGTTTCTCATTAAAATTCAAAAACCCTATGAGAATAATTGAATAAATCATTATTTATCTAATTTTCTCTAGAAATAACTATTTCTTAATTACTTTTGACTTAATCACCTTGGAATAATTAAATAAATCACTATTTATTTATTATTCCTTATTTATTCCATATTTTCCTTATGAGATAATTATTAAACCACTATTTAATAATTATTTCTTTCTTAATTCTCACAAAGTGATTAATAAATCATATTTTTTTGTTAATTACTTCAACCACTTTCTAAATAAAGATATTTTACCATTTTGATTATCTTTTCCCTCTCAAAAATATAATAATGTATTCCCAACGACTAGATTTTGATTGGGTCAATAATATTTTATTATTTTCTAATTATTAATTTAGCTCAATACTTTTTTATAAATAAGAGGGTCTTCCATTCGTTCATCACCATGACCATTTTCATTGTCACTACTATCGTCTCATCACATTTGAGCTCCCACTTGATTTCAATCTATTTTTATTTTTATTCTTTCTGCCTATTGCAAATTGAGAGAGAGAAATCGTTGAAGCACAAGGACATAAAAAGGACCTATCCCATGAAGGGGGATCTATAGACCCAAGTTTATAAGTTCTCCTCACCAAGTGTATCATTTCTTTAATAAAATTTTCTTATTCACATGATCCATTAGGTTGCTACACTTTTATCTTTATTGTTATATGTTTCTGGTCACATATGATCTTTTGCTGCAAGGTTTTTCTTCGTTTTTCATTATAGATAGGAAGCACAAAAATCCATATTTTTTGTTAGGGTTACTTGGCACCAGTGACTTAAATTAAGCATTTTTGGTACACTTCTCCAAAAACTTTACACTAACAAAGGTGACTCCATTGGTGTAGTAATTTAGAACCTTAGAGATTGGTGTTTCAACTATTTTTAGTGTTTCCTCATAATTTTCATTCCTCTCAATTTCTATTTTTAGATCTCATTTATTTTCTAGAAAAAAATTTGTTTCTATTGGGTTCCGCATCTTTCCACAGGTCACAAGTACCAGCGAAACAAGAGACGACACATTCTAGGTGAGATCTGTCAAGTGAGAGAAGCAAGAACATATCACATTTTTTGGCCCAATAACTTCACCTAGTGCAAATTTCAACCCATAAACTACGCCCAGTGCGCTTTTCAGGTTGGTTTATGCACTCTCTAATTTTTCATATTTTTCTAATTTTTTCGAGACTCTTGTGTGCATATCAGGAAGGGTTTTTGTTCTTTCCTAAGTTACCCCTAGGCCTAGATCCACTTAGTAGTTTCTCATTGAGGAAGGAAAAGTAACCTTAGGGTTTAGAGTACACTTCCATCATCTAGGAGGAGAATTGTTGAGCTGAGGAGTCTAGTGTGCAACATTTCTAGCCAATGTTTTTTAAGGTTTTGTCCACTATTTTGCCCATTTTTGACAGTTTCTTTCAACATTTTATTCCCTTTTGAATCTTGTGTTTCCTTTCCCCCTTAGGATCCCCATGCGTGTCCTTGATTTTTAGCTTCTTGCCTATATTTTTCCATCATTTTCACCTCTAATTTTTGCGAGTTCTCTACCACATTTTTAACAAACTTTTTCCTTTAGATACTAGTCCCTTAGACACTAGATCTTTTGGTAATTTTGGGTGTCCTGAAGTTGTTTTTTTCCCTCCCTTCTTTTTCTACTTGATAGCCTTATTGGGTGGGGGTTGTATGCTTGAGATTGTTGTTTATTTTACCATTCATTTTCAACATTATTTATAGTTTCAACACTTTATTTTCAGCAGCATATGGCATCATCAAAACATGCTTAATTAACTCACCCACTTGACACATTTGTCACACATGTACACCCTAAGAGAACGTGATATTAGTTAACATTGTCAATCCAAGAATTGAAAAAATCCACCTTAGTAACTTAACTCGCATAGACTAAGCCCACTTGGGCATGAGGGCCAAAACAATCTTTATAGTTAGGTGTAGGATTAGTGGGATAGGCTTCCAATAACAACCACTAGTCTCTTACATTGAGACAAAGAAATCTCACATATTAAGGATCTTAAAATCCTTCACCATCACACAGTCAAAAATTGGAGTGCGTCAGAAACCCAATTCAGAGGGGGTTAGGCTAGATCATGGTGCGAGTGGTTCTCTTCAGGGATACACAACCCATGGTCGAGAATTTCATATCGTGGTTGATCACCAAGAATCTTAAGACTCGACCACCCCTGTGTGACAAAGGTAACCTTAGTGGACAATATTAGGAAAACACCCTATAGGATTAGTTGTGGGCAAGATGTTGGTCCTCTATCCCACCTTTCTCTAGACAGTTCTACTGGCGAGGATCAGATTCCATCATGTAAGAAGTCTCTTGGAAGGCCATCTGAAACAATAGAATTAGGACTTGTTTGAGGATTTAAATCACCTTTAGGATAGAGGTCAGTTTTTAACACTGTAAACTTTGAAACGGGAACTGATATTGTTACCCGTTTCGTAGAGATAGCAAAAAAATGACCCGATTTTGAAAAGGGGTGATGCAGAACACATATGTTTTTTTTAAAGCATAGTTTTTGACACTATAAAGTTTTTTTTTATGTACATTGTGTTTTAGAATGGTAGTGATTTTCATGCTGATTTTAAAAAGTGGTAATTCTACACGAGGCCCTTTTTTTAAAAGGCTTTTTTTTCACTTTTAATTTTCTAATGTATGAAATGTAAATAATTATTTTCTAAATTTAATAATTTTTGAAGTGGTCTTCTTCTTCATATTTTCTTGTTTTTATTTATTTTTATTTATTTTATTTTTTTTTGTAGTGAGGTTTTTATTGTTTTGCATATTTAAAGAAGAAGGTCGATATTTTGAATTTTCGATATTCTACATATTTATACATCATTAATTAATTTTTCAATCCACATGAAATAATTGTCTCTAAAAAACAATAATTTTTAACAATTGACATAAAAATAATCATTTTTAACATAAATATAACTAAAAAAATACACGTTTTGATTATTTTTTGCTAGAAATGACATGTCAAAATCACAATTTTTATAGGAAATTTTTAACTAAAAATGGTTAAATAATAGATTTTTTTATGAATTTCATGTCAAAAAAATAATAATGATCATTTTTTTTTCAAAAAATAATGATTAACTTAAAAATTAATGCAAAAATCACATAATACAAATATTGAACGCATAACAACCTTAGTTGAGTGTATATTCTTCTCATAAAATATCAAAGTCAAAACATTACAAGTATAACTAATTAATAGTTACAAAAAATGAGCTTGATTTCCAAGCATAACTTAAATTTAATCAACAATGTCATGTAATTGAAACTCTTCGTCCTCTAGAGTTTCATGATTGTCTTCTTCCACAATATTTTATGCTTCTTTTTGCTCATTTTCCTCTTCTAATGGATCTTTGATGTCTGCAAATCTCCCAATGTATGCCTTTCCAATCATTCCGTGTAATGGTGGTTGGGGTTCCTTTGCCTTTTTTGCCACACATGATTCACTAAAGTCCCCTTTCTTCAACCCAATTTTTTGCATTGCATCTGGAAGAAATTGAAGAGCATTAATTCTTTGCTGAATGAAATTGTACTGTATTGGATCTTTTTCAATTGCAATGCAATATCTTCCTTTTTGAAGGCAACATGCTGGTGTTGTACCTAATTATCAAGCACAAAAGAAATAATGAAGTAAATTAGTACAATGGCATATTAATTAAGAAATAACATATTGAAATTCAATTCCATATAATAAAATTTACCTGAGCCAGAAAATAAATCCAGAACCCAATCTCCTTCATTTGAACATATGTCCATAAAATAGTTAATCAATAACTGTGGTTTTTGATAAATGTTAACTATCTCTCCTTTTGATTCTTTGTCTTCATATGCTAGTTTTCTCACAACAGCATCATAAGTCAATATTTGGCTGAGACTCTTTCCATCTACCCGATTAAAAATCATAAACATATAGCTATCATCTTTTGCCCAACTATCAATATGAATGAACTCACAATCATTTATAAATAGTTGATCTTCACGGTTAAGAAGATTTGGCGTTTGCCTATAACATGAAATAGTAAAAGTTCAATTAACTTGTATATAAATGAATTTTTCAACATTAATCAAATATACATTTTAAATGTCTTACCATGTAAGCTGCATCCTTGAATTTGTTTTCCCCTTGAAGCTTGACAATAACATTGCCAATTGTGTGTCTGAATGAAATGTCACAAATCTCCATAATTTTGATGACGTGACTTCTAGAAATCCCGCAACCACTTTACTAAGAGCTTGATAAGTATAAGGGTCACTATCATAGTCAATGTTTGGAATATTGAAACCATGGGGAATATCTGCAATAACTAGGGCATAATCCCTTTTAGGTATGAGTTTAGCAATGTCTTCATAGTCGCCTTGTATTACTTGATATTGAATAGTGTCTAGCCCATTCCAAATGAAATGAGTAAGAGTTGGATCAAGTTCAACATTTTTAATACGTTGCTTCTTCAGTCTTTCGATCTTTATTTTTTCAATAAAGGTTCTGAAACTATCTGGTGCTCCATTATCATCCTTTTTCATATTTTATAAAATAAACAAATATATGTGTAAGTTATAAATTAAAAATAGTTCACAGACAAACAAAAATGAATGTATAAATCAACATACCTTTTTAAATGCAAGATAAAAAATAAAAAATAAAAAAAAAAATAAAAAAAATATTAATGTTGATGTAGAACTTGAATCTAGATAGTTCTGTACAACATCATCCCAACTTATTTCATTCAACAATTTAACCATTTGTTCTTGAATTTTCATGTAAACTTTTTGACTGCATAGATAAAGTGAAAAAGTTAATATAATGATATGTATAACAAATACTACCAAGAACAATATGTTATATTTAAAAGAAAATAATAATCTAGAAATAAATAAAAATAATTCAACAAAATTACTTTTGAAATTCCTCAGACATTTCCTTCAATGATAATTCCCCTTACCTCACACGAGATAATATTGCTTTGTCAATTTTTTCATCCTTCACTCCTTGCAATACTCTCCAAGGTGTGATTGTCATATCTCTTGGAAGCTACTTCATTTCAAGACTTGATTTACTGTTGCCACATATCAATGGCTTAGAATTTTTGACCTTCTGGTTTTTAATGCCAATGTTCTCCCACATGCTAAAAATTTCATTAATCAACTCTCATATCTCTCCAGTTCTAAATGCCAACTGGAAAATGTTATCAACACCTCTGAATAAATCACTAAATTTGCCGCCTTTGCCACCTTTTGAATTGAATTTCTCTTCAATTGGATAGCTTATTTCCATACAACATTCTTTTCGGAAATCTATAGTAACATTTATCTTATCCCCACCAAATTTTTCTTCAAATTCACTATGAATAAATCTAAGCCTTTTGATGAAAGTCATAGACATCCTATATTCATTATCTGAATTATGATCTCATGCCACTAACTTTTCTTATGTATCTGATAAACCTGCATAAATGATACATTTTATTGTTTCAAACCGTGGGTTATTGGGATATTCCTCCATCAATTGTCTTTGAGCTTCTACAGAATGGTTCTCCCCAGGCATATCATAATTGTATTCAAAACATTTTAACTTATCAAATGCTTCTTTGTTGGGAACTTGAACTGGATCAATAAGAAGCACATAATTAACCACATGAGCATATGGATTGTACCTCATCATTCTCTTCAAGTTGTGAACATGCAAATGATGTGGCTTTATGATTTGATATTGACATTGTCCTTCACTTTCCATATAGATTTGTCTGACATTAAGCTAAAATGTACGACCACCCTTAATTAAATTTCTCTTTTTCAAATGGCATTTTTTTTTGTTTTGATAATGCAATCCTCTAAATTAGCTCCTAGTGTAATGATTTCTCTGCTTTCTTTTGAAGTTTCACTAAGTTCTTGACTGTTGGTAATGAATACTTCAAAATGTTCAACTTTACTTTTCTCCTTCATAACATTCTCATCATTAACTGTAATAGATTTATTCTTGAGCATTTTTACTTTTGGTCTTTTACGGCTCTTTCCAGTTCCAATGTCATCTTCAGTAACGACAACATATTCTTGACTGCCAGTTTCAACTTTTTTGTCTTCAAAAGTAACTCATCTACCCTTGCTAGATTTATCCACTAGAGGCCTTTTTTTCTGATCCCTTGGATGTAGTTTTGTAGCATCATCAATTACTACATTTTACTTGTTTCCCATGTCTTCTCCTAACACTGAGTAGAAACTGCTGACAACTTTCATAATATCATGCTCTATGAAATGAATGCCTCCCAACCTAATTGAACAACTTTCAACAAAATTTTGCCAAACAAAATATCATATGTCAATAAAAACAAAGTTAAAAAAATATAGTGAGACAGTTACAAGAACGTAAAACACAAATATAAATAACAATACTTACGATATTTTGTTTCATCTCATTTACGATTTGTTTACACAACTTTGTAGATACCTCTCTCGTGTCATACAATGAATATGATAACTGGTATTTAATCCTTTCATGTGACTTGGGCGGTTTTGTAAGTATGTAAACAACTTCACTGTCCAGTACCGAACACATGTCTATGACTCTTCCCATCACGTCATAAATTCCATTATCATTAGGTATATCAATATATAGATATATCTGCACATTTTGGCTTTCTCTTTCTTTCACATACCATATTTTTTATGGAAGTTTCACTTCTTTTGATTTCTTCCAGTATGAAATCATCTTCTTATCATTTGAGGCACTTGAAAGATTTGTAGCCATCAGCTCAGGTGGAGTTCATTCACCAATGTTTTTTGAAGATCCACCTTTAAGAGTCTTTGGTCCAGAAATATTCACAGAAATCTTCTTTGATGCCATTTTCCTGAAAAAAAGAAACACATAAATCAATAAATGACAAAAACATATTAACTTAAATTAACAATGAAAATTATAAATGATAATTAATTTTATAAATCATAACAATTTTGAAAAAAAAAATTAAAAATACATCGCCCTACCGCTGCCCACTGAAAATCGGTCGGCCAACCGAGCCAGCCATTAGGTCCAGCCCCATAACCCACCATAGTGTCCCAACCACTGCCCTCTACCTATCCTCGGCCCGCGGGGTGGCGGGCGATTCCCGGAATCGCCCGCCCCCCGCGGGCGAGCGGGCCACCGAGGTGGCGCGCGGGGGCGCTAAGGCAGCCCCCCCGAATCGCTCACCACCACGCGGGCAAGCGGGCCACTGGGGTGGCGCGGGGGGGCACTAAGGCAGCACCCCCCCCCACCCCCCTCGCGCCACCCCAGCGGCCCGCCCACTCACGAGGTGACGAGGCGACTACGGCAGGCCCCCCCCCCCCACCACGCCACCCTGGCGACCCGCCACCCCGAGGGTGAGCGGTCTAATTCCGAGAATCAGCCCACCACCCCATGGGTGGGCGGACAGCCGGGGTGGCATGGGGGAAGGCTGCGATAGCCCCCCCACATCACCCCGGCGACCCACCCGCCACCCCGTGGGCGAGTGGGCCGCCAGCGTGCTGGGGGGGGAGGCTGCGGCAACCCCGCCAACCCCCCGCGCCACCCCGCGAGCGGGCGGGGCGCCAGGGTGGCGGGGGGGGGAATGCGACAGCCCCCCCCCCCGTGCCACCTCGATGACCCTAGCCCCCGCGGGGTGGCGTGGCGATTTTGGGAATCGCCCTGCCAACCTGCGTGTGGGTAAGCCAGCCATCCTCATCACCCCTAACCTATGGGCCCGTTTGGCTGCCGTGAGCATTACCGGGCCCGTTTGGCTGTCGTGAGCTTTACCAGGCCCACCATGCCCACAGTAGATGCAGTGGGTAAATCTGGCCCGCAAAAAGTTTTAATTAAAAAAAAAACAAAAAACAAAAAACAAAAACTTCATGTTATCACTCAGGTTGTCCCTTGGCTCCTTAAGGGATACGGCCGAGGTAACCACAAACCAATCTTTTGACTGCAGGTCCTAGCCTACCAACAGTCAGAGAGGGCTCTCTCTTTAGGATTTAGCTTTCTTTAAGGGATGATTTTAGGCTAGATATGATGCACATGAGTTTTGTTTAAGTTGTGGTAAGAAGGATGATGCTTTCAAACAGAGAGACATGCATAGTGTGATAAGTTCAAACCATTGGGCATGGAGTCATGGAGTAAGACTGCTGGTGCTTTTTGTTGGTCACACGAGGAATATGGAGCAAGATAGCTATACATAAAACAACATTCAAGCTAAATGGAGATGGATTGAAGGCTAAGGAATGAGAGGCAACTAAGAATCTCTCATTCAGGTTAACAGAGGGAAGGTGAATGAGCTCTATCTAGGAGCAGTTAAGAATTCCCAGATAACTGTCATACATGGGTGAATTAGGGGAAATATGAGCCAAAAGGAATTCATATTTCATAGCCAATTCAGAGGAAAACATAAAGAAGTCACAAAAACTGAGCATAGAGTGCAGCCAAGCAATTTCTAAGCTAATCATTCTTTCTGCAACTTAGAAGGTAATACATGGATGATATGAGAATTTATGAATGGAAAATAGAGGTAAGAAGCACTTATTGAGTCATGTAACAGCACAAGAATTCCACGGTCACTCTTCAACCATTAAACACAGCAAACAGTCCATTCTTCAAGATTGTAAGCAGTATTTGATTATAGATAATATCAGATATACAGTGTGAGTCTCTCTTGGAGTGAATCAACCAACCAACCCTTAGAATAGTGTAGAGGGTGGTTTATATAGGAAAAATATGTACAGACAAGATCTTGGAGAAGATCTGAGAGGAAATATCTAAGTTAACCTAACTTAATCTGCAAGTAAAGTAAAATATCTAACATATGCTACGCTAGAGGCAGCTGCAAAAAATGAGGCCTTGAGGTGTCCTTTGGTAGCTCTGCTGTCGATTCTGCAATAACTGAGCCTTTAATCTCTTATATGCACCTTGTAGGCGGTTCTGATGTTCATAGGTGGCTTTAATGTGCACTGATCTCGATATGATGAGCTTTGAATGGGCTTTCACTGCTTTCTTTGACTTTGATGGAGGCTTTTAATGTTCACCTGCTTTGATATTGTCGATCTGATACACTTCGTCACTTCACTGATATTCTTTAATTGAATCTGGGCTTTATCTTTCCTCTGATACACTTTGACACTTGAATCGGGCCACTTTCTCTCTCTGATACTCTTTAAATTGTCAAATCACCCCATTCTGCTCTTTTAATGCAAAATAACTGCTGCAAATGCTTTCCGTGGCCTTTGGGATGCTATCGGCGCTTGGCCGATCCAAAAATGCTTTTAAAACTGATGAAAATTGCTGCAAAAATGCTGAAAAGGGGCGCCAACAGACCGCCGAGGAGAAACCATGCATTTGGATGTATTATGGGCCTGAAGCGATTTCAAAATAGCTAAGGAACACATTGTTCCTTTGCAATTGGGCGGGCGTGGGCGCCGCATAAACAAAACTTTAACAGATGCCCCTTCTCTTTAAACAGGTGAAAAGCCTGAAAACATTAAAATTCATTGAAAAATTGGCTTTGGTGGGCACTGTTCAAAACATTAAATCCTGGCCGTTGGATCCGGCGCGGGCCGATCCAACGTCCCTGAATGCATCGCAATATCGGCATCGGGGCGGACTGGGGGGCAGCCACATAAAACCTCTGAAATGCCGTGGATCCGAAAATGCTTTGAGGCTCCCTTTATTTTATTTCGGGTCCGACCCATCAGCGGAACCCAAATCGGCGGTCTTTACAAAGGAACGGGCTCCTTTCGGACCCGAAATATATATATGTCGAGATTTTTATATTTTTCGGCTCCGCCAGTCGGAGCCATATGGGAGCGACACGAAATGGGGCGCCGCACGACAAGATCTGGACCGTCAGATTTGGGGCCCAATCCAACGGTCCTAGATCCGTTGGCGGATCAGAGATCGACGGGATTGTATGATATATAACACATGTCACCGCCGACTGCCGATGCGATATTGCAATCGGTGATCGGCGGCCCATTATAACACATGCCTTATACCCCGAACACTTGCGATATGCCGATAAGCGATGTCGCATCGGCCATTGTTGATCGGGCATGAAAACGTTTGTTGTTTCAACACAAGACTTCCCTCTCGACCGCGATATCGCATCGGAGGGGGTCCAAAAGACCCTTTTCACCATCGGACCCATTTTTTATGAAAAAACAAAGGCCAATGAATTTCAGAGGAGCTCCCTTTAGTATTTTGAATGGTTCTTGAGGCTTCGGAAGGGGTCTAAAAGCCCGAAAAGGAGGGATTTTATGTCTTGACGGACTTTTAATGGTTTTTCAATGATTTTTATGTGCTTCAAGAAGGGTTTTGAGGCTGAAAGAGGGGTTTATGCCTTTGAAAAGGCAAAACAAGACAAAAAGATGGTTTTTTATACATATGAAGGGAATTGTATGCTTTGTGAAGGAGTCCCAAAGAATTTGGGAGGATTTACGGAGTGATGAAAGGTTGTGTGCATCAGAAGGAGTCCAAGATGCATGGAAGATGGTTTAGAGGGGCAAAACTAGGGAGGCAAATATTAAGCTGTTTGGCCTTCCCTTAACTGAAAACTCATCAAAATGGATTAACTCATCAAAATTTGGAACACAGCAATGGCACTTAGGCAAGCACACCTCATAGCCTCTTCTTTGGCCTCTGTAGCAAATATGGAACATTGCAGCATGCAAAGTATGACATATTTGGCATGTAAAAATTTCGATCATGAAAGATGAATACCTGTTGCAGCAGGAGGCTAACAGTGGCTCCACTTGGGGATGGCTTTTCCTTGTGAAAATCCAAGAACAGCAGGTCAGGCTGCCTTGATCTTCTATTGTTGTTGTGGCTTGAAAACTTTCCTTTGTTGGTTGCCTTATTTATATATATGACAGCATGCTTGAAGAGCTTAGGGCCTTCACTTCAGGCTTCAACTGCAGCAAGCTTACTATAAAACAAAAATCCTACCTACCTACCCTAACCAGCACTTACTTTGCTGTTAGGTGAAATGAAATAACCAATGCAGCCATTTAAGCAATATAGACATCAGTGAGCTTTGCTGCTTGTGCTGACTGATGCTTGGAGTGGAGATCTTGAAATCTGATATGGCTTTGTTAATCTTTGAGAAGATCAGGAAACTGCTGACCTTCTTTGTTGAATTTAAACACTGTACAAAAGGGTCTTGCAACATATATACATTATTGCTGAGCTGAATTGAACAACTGTACAAAGGTTTAGGATAGCTATCATGCCTTTGAATTGGGAAATCACCAACATTTTGATTTTGAGCCTTATAGCCTGCTAATGGAGAAGAGCACTGATTTATTTCATCATTCAACTTGTCAGCAGATGCATCATACAAAACATGGAATGACACTTGCAATTCATTACAAATAGGGTCATTTTGGAACTTGAAAAATCTGCTCCGGCTACTCCTCTTCTTCTTTACATAGCTCAAATGACTAAAAACAAAGTGGCCGGGGATCCACTTGGATCTCTTGATCATATGTTGCTGCTTCCTAGTCTTCTTCTTCAAGCTGATATTTAGTGGCACTTTGGGCCTGCAAATCTATAGGTAATGCAACAGGAGCAAGGATTTGACTCTCCTCTATATGGTCAGTATCAAAGCACGTTGACACTTGATTATTAATTGCATGATAATTCTCCCTAATAAACTGAAAATATTCGAAACAAAATGGCAAAGTTCCTTCACTGGCTTCAAAATTTTCTACACTTTCCTCCTCCTCTTCATAGCTGAAATGAGCAAGCTGATCACTGGGTTCAGGCTGCTGAACTTGAACTGTGCTTTCTGCCAAAATAGCACCTGATTCCTCTATAAGGCTGATTTGGCTTTGAGGCGCATAATCATCATCATATTGATCGTATTTGGGCAGACAGCTGAAAGAATAAAAGCCATTGTATTCACACAGTAGATCAGGAGATTTCTCCTCTATGTATGGCTCTATGAATATGTCATCTGATTTGGGGGAAAACTGCTCGTGAATATCAATTTCTTCCCTTTGTAAAACAGATGTGTCCTGGTGCTTTAAACATTCAGCTCTCATTGTGATCCTCTGCATCATTTCCTCTGACTTCTGTAACAAACTATGAAGCTTCTCTTCTTGCTCTACCTTGCGCTGTTCTTCCCTCCTCTTTAGATTTGCCTCCACGTCCACTGCTATGTCCTGCATCTGTTTCATGGTGGACGGGCCTCTTTCTCTCAAGCGAAATTCCATTTCTGGATCAAAAGCTCTTGGATACTGCAATAGAGCTAAATCAGGGGGAGGTCTTATATTTAAAGGCATGGACTGATAGACTTGATTGAATCTGTCAGAAAATTTCTGAACTGTTTCATCTGGATGCCTTTCTAAATGATTGTATTCTTCAATGAGCATGAGGAGATTAACTTTGACCATCCATCTATCAAGGAAGAGTTTGAGTAATTGCTCAAGATTTGAGATGCTAGCCTCAGGAAAGGTCTTAAACCAAGTCCTAACTTCTCTTTGCAAAGAAAGGGCGAAAAGCCTAAGACTAACATCCTCATCTTCTACTTCAAAAATATTAAGCTAATCTTCAAAAGCCTGGATATGCTTTTGAGCAGTAACACCATTCTCTCCATCAAATCTTCGGAGATACTCAGGATGATCTTTACCTTTAGGCAAAGGATTAAGCACAGGAGGCAAGATGAGAGGCTTATATCTATCAGGAACTTTACGAGGCACGGGAGTATGTACAGGGATTGGAAGACTGGGCTCTATTTTTGGTTCCTCCTTGGATGTATAATGATCTTCAACAGAATTAGAAGGCTGCTGTTCAAGTGTGCAAGGAGGCTTTTCAACAACATTTTCCAACGGAAAATCATAAAAATCTGATCTAAAATCGTTTGCAGAATATAATATATATTGCAAAATTTTATGGAAGAGAAAGAACATAATTTCTTGGATAATAATCCAAGTTAAAGCCTGGTCTGCTCATATAGTTCTTTTGGGTTCATTTCTCCAGTGGAGTCTTTATTGAAAATGATGTGGAGTTTCCAGGTGGATGATTTATCCTTTGGTGTGTCTGATCTCCATCCACCATCAAAGATCAGGACTAAATGTGAAAAAGTTCCGAAGAAAAGGAGCACTTTCTCCAGAAAACGAGATTTCCTCTTAGGAGCCAGCGAAATTTTCCCCAGCGGAGTCACCAATTATGTTATCACTCAGGTTGTCCCTTAGCTCCTTAAGGGATACGGCCGAGGTAACCACAAACCAATCTTTGGACTGCAGGTCCTAGCCTACCAGCAGTAAGAGAGGGCTCTCTCTTTAGGATTTAGCTTTTTTAAGGGATGATTTTAGGCTAGATATGATGCACATGAGTTTTGTTTAAGTTGTGGTGGGAAGGATGATGCTTTCAAGCAGAGAGGCATGCATAGTGTGATAAGTTCAAACCATTGGGCATGGAGTCATGGAGTAAGACTGCTGGTGCGTTTTCTTGGTCACAAGAGGAATATGGAGCAAGATAGCTATACATAAAACAACATTCAAGCTAAATGGAGATGGATTGAAGGCTAAGGAATGAGAGGCAACTAAGAATCTCTCATTCAGCTTAACAGAGGGAAGGTGAATGAGCTCTATCTAGGAGCAGTTAAGAATTCCCAGATAACTGTCATACATGGGTGAATTAGGGGAAATATGAGCCAAAAGGAATTCATATTTCATAGCCAATTCAGAGGAAAACATAAAGAAGTCACAGAAACTGAGCATAGAGTGCAGCCAAGCAAATTCTAAGCTAATCATTCTTTCTGCAACTTAGAAGGTAATACATGGATGATATGAGCATTTATGAATGGAAAACAGAGGTAAGAAGCACTTATTGAGTCATGTAACAGCACAAGAATTCCACAGTCACTCTTCAACCATTAAACACAACAAACAGTCCATTCTCCAAGCTTGTAAGCAGTCTTTGATTATAGATAATATCAGATATACAGTGCGAGTCTCTCTTGGAGTGAATCAACCAACCAACCCTTAGAACAGTGCAGAGGGTGGTTTATATAGGCAAAATATGTACAGACAAGATCTTGGAGAAGATCTGAGAGGAAATATCTAAGTTAACCTAACTTAATCTGCAAGTAAAGTAAAATATCTAGCATATTCTGCGCTGGAGGCAGCTGCAACAAAATGAGGCATTGAGGTGTCCTTTGGTAGCTCTGCTGTCGATTATGCAATAACTGAGCCTTTAATCTCTTATATGCACCTTGTAGGCGGTTCTGCTGTTCCTAGGTGGCTTTAATGTGCACTGATCTCGATCTGATGAGCTTTGAATGGGCTTTCACTGCTTTCTTTGACTTTGATGGAGGCTTTTAATGTTCACCTGCTTTGATATTGTCGATCTGATACACTTCGCTGCTTCACTGATATTCGTTAATTGAATCTGGGCTTTATCTTTCCTCTTGTTATCACTTAGAACTGCAGTCACATGTATATAAGTCGAGTCCAAAGTTTCATTGTTAAAAATGGATGTCAAATGGTTGTTATCCTATGTTTACCACTTAGGGGTCATGTTTTTCAATGATATTGATGAGAATCATTTTCAAAACCGTTAGTCATCCTCCATCATGATTGATTAAGACATGTCTTATCTCGTATATGTCATTTGTCCTTTTCGCAGTTTTGCAGCGCAGTTTGATTGGTTGATTTTGAAGCGCAATAATGTTTTAGCCTTTTCGTAGCGCCAGCCATTTCGCAGCACATGTCGCTAAGTTATAACTGTTTGCGCTACGAAATCGCGGATTCGGGGATTTTGCAGCGCAGATCCTTAAAATGTCATGTCCGGGGATGAGTCATTGTGTCCGGTCGGTTGTTGTCAGTTAGTGTACCTTCCAAGCACTTACGAGCCATCATTCCACCAATAGGTTCATAGTCATGTGCATTAAGTCCATTCAAATGTTTTTGTCATGCATAGTTGTGTCATGATGTTCTGTTAACATTACATGAAGTGGCCAACTTATATGTTAAGATATTTGAATTGAAATGAACCCGAGTTTCTTCTTCAAGGGAGCTGCATTTCAAGCGAGCCTGCGTTCTAAAATTTGAACTTGCTTTTTGAGTTGAGGCTGCCAGTGTTTCTTTGTGCAAAAGATTTCAAAGCGTAATGGAGAAGAAGGAGCATCGGTCTGGAAGGTGTCAGAGGGCAGAGCCCGAAGGATTGGACCTGGAATTGAGGGATGAAGGTGTTAAAAAGGCCTTTAAAGACGCTGGTTGCTGGAGTTTCTGTGAAAAGCTGAAGGGAGGTCACACTCAGGTAACAAAAGAGTTTGCCTTGAATTTTACAGGCTTAAGTTCCAAGGTATCTATGTTAGAATTCCCAGTATCTCCAGAGGCTATTGCTAGTGTAACTGAGATTCCTAGAGGGGGGCAGGAGTGGTTTAAAAATTTCAAATTTGATATGAGCCCCTGTAAAGAATTCTTGAAAGAATTCTATGTGAATGAAGATTTAACCAAGGCTGTGCCTAGAAGTTATGTTAAGGAGAGTTACGCTATGCTTCTTACTTGTATTCAAAAGTATTTAACTTGTGAGGGTAGATATAACAAAGTTTATTCCTATCATTTCAAGTTGTTGCTGCATTTTACAGGTAAAGCATCTATAGACCTCCCATTTTACTTGTTTCGTAGCCTTAGCAAGATGTGTGATAAAATCCAATTGAGGAAGGATGATTGTGAGACATCATTGTTTCACCATGGCCTAGTTAAACTGTTAGTGCTGGATGGTTTGCAGAAGATTGGTAGGGATTGGAATTCTTTCATCTATATGGCCGGTTTCCAGAGCAAGACAGGCCTCACCCCACAGCCACTTAGAGAAAGAGAAGAATCAGTGGAGGAACCTACTATTGTTGAGCTTAGAAAGGAGGCTAGGGAGAAAAAGAAGGTTAAATCTCAGTTGAACAAACCAGTCAAGCCCTTGGTTATTAAAGAGCCACCTCAGCCACCTCAGTCATCATCAAAGGAAAAGGTCAAGCACAAGAAAGAGGTACCTGGATCAGCTGGGTCTGAAAGTGTATCAAGAGTTAAAACAAGAGGTCAATTAAGCAAAGAGAAGGGCAAATCAGTAGCTGTGGAGGAAGGTCCAATTTCAAAGGCCAGCCTAAGTGATTTACTTGAGGCTATTGAATTTGAGCAGGAAGAACCAGTGCATCTTGAACCCATGCATATTGATTTGACCCAATCTTCTCCTGAGAGCACTAAGAAATCAAAAGCTTCAAAGAGATTAAGGTTTGATGAGCCTAGTGAGGAGTTTATGTTCAAGCCAAGAAGGCCAGTTACAAGGAAACAAATTAGAGAAGCTGAGAAAGTGCATAAAGGAGAAGAAGTTGTAAAGGAGAAAGTGCATAAAGGAGAGAAAGCTGTAAAGTCACCCAGAACAGAGGTAATTGAAGTATTGACCAAAACAGTGGAGGCAGTCAAACATAAAGACAAGAACAGAAAGGTTATCATCACCCAAGGAGGAAATGTGATTGCCATAAAGAATCAAGTGGGATCAGCCAAAGAGGAAATTGTCAAAGCAAAGAATGTGATTAAGGAGCGTGCAGTTAGGTATGCCAACTATAGAAAAGTTGTGTTAAAGGGTAGCAGAAGCCTAGTGAGTCATGTAGATTCAGTGGCTGATGTATATACCTGGACGGTTCCAGCCCTGAAACAAGCTAAACATATCAGGAAAATGAACATGACCCTGAGAGCTAAAAACAAAGCTTTGAAGAAGGAGATTGCAAATTTGAAGACACAACTAGGTCAACTAGCTCACTGATTTGAGGAAAAGGTGATATTCTTAGTTTTGGTCAATTTTGTTTAAGTTCCACTATTTTGAGATTACCTAAGTCTTTGACACCTGTAGAAGAAGTTTGAAAAGTCATAAGTTCAAACAAAAGACGCTTTAGTGTAAATGTACTATGTTTTAGCAAAAACAGCAGTTTCGTAGCGCGCTACGAAACTGCTGTAGGTGCTGTTTTATAAGAAAAACAAAGAGTTTAATGATGAGGTCAGCAAATTTTTGAAGGAAATGCCTCAAGAACATAAGGGAGACCATAAAAGACTCTCCTAGCTATTCAGAGAATGACAGATGTACATTTTGGGAAAGGTGAAATATTTTGTTTTTAGCTAAAGCTTCGTTAAAGGTACTTTATGACCGAATTGTTAGGGTTCTGGTTAAGGTTACCGGAGATTTTGGTTTGTACACCTGTTCAGTCCACAAGGCTTCCAGCTCATTGGGGAGTATGGTGATATGCGTTGTTTTTGAAGAATTAAAGAGAGGGGAACATGTTCTTTAAGTAATGAAGAATGATGGGAGACAAGGACCGTGAAAACAGGGCACTTATCTTGATTGATTAATGAGCCATCTACGCAGCCAGTATCCAAAGCCAACTTGTTCAGTGTATTCTCCTCCAAGATATCTCGACCAAAACAGAAAGAAGACATGTGTCAAAGAGTCAGGAAGGAAGCATGATACGAGGAGGACAGATTTTGAGTTTTGAATAAATTAGGACCCTTTGTAGTTACAGTTCAGCAATTATGTAATTAATGAATTAGTTACACAGTAGATAGGGATAGTTAATAGCAACCTTCGATGCTCCCCTCATGCTGGAGGAGGAAGCTCGAGGTGGTTAAGCATGTATTCCTATATATGGATCAGACTTGGATGTAATTGGGGTTGGATGTTTTGATAGAGAACTAGTCTATTTTGGTTTATGTAAAGCAGATTTCAGTAATGCAAAGGACTGTTGTTTTATTCTCAGGATTCTCAATAGATCTTATTGTTCAAACGTATGGTGGTTTATTCTCTTAGTGTTCTTTTACAGTCTTGTCATTGCATAATCACTCAGAACTCATGTATCATGCTCTGATTTCCTGTATGTTTTGGCAAACTGTGTTTTATGTAAGTTGTGTTTGAACATTAGATGTAAAGAGCCCTGATTTCTATGAAAAGATGGTGTTTTTGTTTGCTGAGATGTGTGAGACTCCATAAGCCCAATGGGAATTAATTTGATATTTGTCCAGCCAGCATATTTTCTTCATGTGTCTTATAAGAGTTAGCCATCTTTCCTTGTCATTAGTCAATATTCATAGTCTGTGAGAGAGCCCTCTCTGACTAAGGAGGCTAAGCCTTAGTCTAAAGCCTGGTTTGAAACAGTTACACAGAGTCTTGCTGATTGGCAGCCTTCAGTACCTGATTTTGTGATAACACCTCTGATACACTTTGACACTTAAATCGGGCCACTTTCTCTCTCTAATACTCTTTAAACTGTCAAATCACCCCATTCTTCTCTTTTAATGCAAAATAACTGCTGCAAATGTTTTCCGTGGCCTTTGGGATGTTATCGACGCTTGGCCGATCCAAAAATGCTTTTAAAACTGATGAAAATTGCTGCAAAAACGCTGAAAAGGGGCACCAACAGACCGCCGAGGAGAAACCATGCATTTGGATGTATTATCGGCCTGAAGCGATTTCAAAATAGCTAAAGAACACATCGTTCCTTTGCAATTGGGCGGGCGCGGGCGCCGCATAAACAAAACTTTAACAAATGCCCCTTCTCTTTAAACAGGCGAAAAGCCTGAAAACATTAAAATTCATTGAAAAATTGGCTTTGGCGGGCACTGTTCAAAACATTAAATCCTGGCCGTTGGATCCGGCGCGGGCTGATCCAACGTCCCTGAATGCATCGCAATATCGGCGTCGGGGCGGACCGGGGGCAGCCACATAAAACCTCCGAAATGCCGCAGACCCTAAAATGCTTTGAGGCTCCCTTTATTTTATTTCGGGTCCGGCCCATCGGCGTAACCCAAATCGGCGGTCTTTACAAAGGAACGGGCTCCTTTCGGACCCGAAATATATATATGTCGAGCTTTTATTATTTTTCGGCTCCGCCAGTCGGAGCCATATGGGAGCGATACGAAATGGGGCACCGCGCGACAAGATCTGGACCGTCAGATCTGGGGCCCTATCCAACGGTCCTGGATCCGTCGGCGGATTGGAGATTGGCGGGATTGTATGATATATAACACATGTCACCGCCGACTGCCGATGCGATATTGCAATCAGCGATCGGTGGCCCATTATAACACATGCCTTATACCCCAAACACTTGCGATATGCCGATAAGCGATGTCGCATCAGCCATTATTGATCGGGCATGAAAATGTTTGTTGTTTCAACACAAGACTTCCCTCCCGATTGCAATATCGCATCGCAGGGGGTCCAAAAGACCCTTTTCACCATCGGACCCATTTTTTATGAAAAAGCAAAGGCCAATGAATTTCAGAGGAACTCCCTTTAGCATTTTGAATGGTTTTTGAGGCTTCGGAAGGGGTCCGAAAGCCCGAAAAGGAGGGATTTTATGCCTTGAGGGACTTTTAATGGTTTTTCAATGATTTTTATGTGCTTCAAGAAGGGTTTTGAGGCCGAAAGAGGGGTTTATGCCTTTGAAAAGGCAAAACAAGACAAAAAGATGGTTTTTTATACATATGAAGGGAATTGTATGCTTTGTGAAGGAGTCCCAAAGCATTTGGGAGGATTTACGGAGTGATGAAAGGTTGTGTGCATCGGAAGGAGTCCAAGATGCATGGAAGATGGTTTAGAGGGGAAAAACTAGGGAGGCCAAGATTAAGCTGTTTGGCCTTCCCTTAACTGAAAACTCATCAAAATGGATTAACTCATCAAAATTTGGAACACAGCAATGGCACTTAGGCAAGCACACCTCATAGCCTCTTCTTTGGTCTCTGTAGCAAATATGGAACATTGCAGCATGCAAAGTATGACATATTTGGCATGTAAAAATGTCGATCATGAAAGATGAATACCTGCTGCAACAGGAGGCTAACACTTCATTAAACTTATTTAATATGAAAATTTGTAAGAAAAAAAATTAACTAACCTTTCAATTGCGAAAATTCTCCATTGAATATGTTGTTGATAGCAATTTATCTGATCCACAAATTCGCTCCAAGTCTTTCAACGAACCTCAGAAAACCTTGATGTGATGTGAGTAATAGTGACAATGGAATTTATTATATAGGTGAAATTACGGAGATGTTTTACTGTACGGTTAATGTGGGATTAATTTGTTTAAAAAAATTAATATGTTAATTTTTTTATGGCGATGTAGAAAACTATGATAAAGCAAATATTATGGAATCGTTTTACAGCGCGGTGAATGTGAGATTAATTTGTTTTAGAATGTATTATAAAAATTAAAAAAAAAACATTCAATTGTTTAGTAAATATTATATACTTTAACTATTAAAATAATTTAGGTAAAAGTTTTAGTTTACAATTTTAACTTTAAAGATTTATTTCCTAAAAAAATTTAGTTAGCATTTTTCAATAAATTGTAGAATAAAATAATGAAGGGAAATAAATTTAACAAATTTTTGGAGGGAAATATTTTGGCGAAAGTTTTTGGAGGGAAAATTTCATTCTCTAAGCTATATAATATCTTTAGGAGACTCTGCATTTGTATCATTCAACCTCTTCTATTTGAAAGGGATGGATTCTCCTGATAGTGAAGTTTCGCTTTGTACAACATCAACATCTTCATCACGTAACAACTCTATTCATATTGATGAATATAACGGAAATTCTTCCACTATGAATAGAAAGTCAATTCTTCCACTTAGTCCTAATCCTAAGGACTATGAGAGCAGCACTGATGAAAGAGGGGATGGAGAATTTCAAATAAATAAAGAGTCACGGATTCCACTTAGTCCTAATTCTAAGGACTATGAGAGCAACAGTGATGAAGAGCATGATGACGAATTTCAAAAGAATGGAGTGTCACGGTGTCCACTTAGTCCTAATCCTATGGACTATGAGAGCAGTAGTGATGAAGATCATGATGATGAATTTCAAAAGAATGGAGTGTCATAGTGTCCACATAGTCCTAATTACGCCATAAGGCATTCCCTCTGGGAAAGACATCCCTAAAATGTGACGTGTGCGATCCTAAGCCATTGATTATGTGTGTTAGATGATTGGAATGTTTTCTGCCGTTCATTTAATCTGTTTTTTCATAGAAAAATGGTTTTTTTCCCATGGTAATGGGCCATGAAAAGCCAGGACTTGCCTGCTGGCGATGAGACTCTTCGCAGAGACTGACTGCTGGCGATGAGACTCTTCTGCTGGCGATGAGACTCTTCGCAGAGACTCTTCATGTCTTTCTTCCCTGCATGCGTAGCCTTGTGCTGTTATATCAATAGCAACCCTGTGCGCATGGAAAAAAATGACCTGTCTTGAGTTTGACAGAAACTTGGAAGAAAGCCGTTTCGGGGATTTTGTATCGTGAGAGAACAACGTTGTTTTGTGTGGAGTCAGGCGGCAGAAAATGATGATGAACACAGATAGCCGATATGAAGCCATGGAGAAGGAAGAGAAAGGGTTTAATTGAATCTGTACCATTTTCAGAGAAATGAATTTTCAGTAGTGGTCGTTGTTACTGTCACAGTGAGTTCCTTGTATTCATAATTTCTTTCATTTGTTGTTATTGTTTGCTAAATACATTTTTATACCTTAAAAAATTAAGATTCATTGCCATACTATTCGGATCTCTTATGGTTCTTTATATAATGAATGAGATTTCGTACTGTCCATCTAATGGGTTAATGGTTGTTTGTACCTTCAGTCTGGTTATGATGTTAATGGGCTTTTTGTATCCTCTCTGTCTTTTGTATTCATCCTATTATGATGATAATTGTTATCGGTTTGAAATAACCCACTATCATTTTCAGATTAAAAATGCGAAAATCCATTCTCATCTTTCTCCTTTTTTGGTTGAGGTACCATTGATTTACAAATGTATGCTGTAAAAAGTATGTACGGTTAATGTTATTCATGAGGAGCAGTTATAATTAATTAGGTTTGGTTTTTGTTTACTTCTGATCAGATCACAGGGTATGTTGGAGTGATTTTGCTTTCCTTAGTTTTGTGTTGGGGAATATTTTTTTCACTGTTGGAGTGAGTTTGCCTGCCCTAGGTGTTGGGGAATTTTTCTGAACGAAAGCTGGGTAAACTTCTTGAAACATTTGGGCAAACACTTCATGTTCAATTAAAGAAATTGTTTATTAATTTTTTTTCAGTAGTGGTCGTTGTTACTGTCACAGTGAGTTCCTCGTATTCATAATTTCTTTCATTTGTTGTTATTGTTTGCTAAATACATTTTTATACCTTAAACAATTAAGATTCATTGCCATACTATTCGGATCTCTTATGGTTTTTTATATAATGAATGAGATTTTGTACTGTCCATCTAATGGGTTAATGGTTGTTTGTACCTTCAGTTTGGTTATGATGTTAATGGGCTTTTTGTATCCTCTTTGTCTTTTGTATTCATCCTATTATGATGATAACTGTTATCGATTTGAAATAACCCACTATCATTTTCAGATTGAAAATGCGAAAATCCATTCTCATCTTTCTCCTTTTTTGGTTGAGGTACCATTGATTTACAAATGTATGCCCTAGAAAGTATGTACGGTTAATGTTATTCATGAGGAGCAGTTATAATTAATTAGGTTTGGTTTTTGTTTACTTCTGATCAGATCACAGGGTATGTTGGAGTGACTTTGCTTTACTTAGTTTTGTGTTGGGGAATATTTCTTTCACTGTTGGAGTGAGTTTGCCTGCCCTAGGTGTTGGGGAATATTTTTGAACGAAAGCTGGGTAAACTTCTTGAAACATTTGGGCGAACACTTCATGTTCAATTAAAGAAATTGTTTATTAATTTTTTTATTAAATTCTATATATAATTTCAGATCTTTATTGTACAATTTATAAATATATATTTTATCCAAGGCTTTAGGAGTTAAAAGGGCACTAATAGATATAGCTTTCTGTAAAGTTAATTCAACTCTGCACACAATAAAATTGTCACAAATTTCTGGAATTTAATGGTCTATCTTATGTAACTCTTGCTACACAGGTTTGATTTTTGCAAATTTATGTCACCACATTGCATCCAGTCAATACATAGGAAAATATCATGCGATGAATATTTAGGCTGCAAGACACATTAGATTTATATCCCCTATTCAGTTTCTATGCTATGTACATCATCAGACTGGTTTCGTATTTTCAGAAATCCCTCTTCTCCTTCAGAGAATGCAGCATCATTTTTTCCTCCATCACCATTGTTGTATTAACGACATTGGCCAATACACAGCACTGTCCTGATTCCCAATGTCTCCAGACTATATATATAAAGCAATTGGAACTAATACTCCAATCCATTATATAGTAGGTGATTTTGTAAACTAGAAGCAGAAAATGCAAACAAGTAAAACTAACTGAGGAAAACCGTGTTCCTACAGAAAGATTGATCAAAATTTTGAATTTAGCTTGTTTTGAAAGTTTGAAGTTTTGAACTCTTATCAACCTACAATATAGCTGCTTATTGATGGATGCATCCTAGCAAGGCTTGTCTTCCCTGTAACATCAAAAAAAAAATTGTAAGTGTACCATTTTTAAATTTATTTTACTTTACCCTAATGTGATGCATAAATTCAAATTCCATTTATATCTATTCAGTTGGACATTATATTTGTTTTGTCAGCCTACTTGCTTTAAAATGTTTGTCTCTTACCTTTGCGAAAGCTCCGTTCATAGAGTACTCGACACAAGATCAGAAAATAAGATGCTGCGTCTGTGACTTTCTCCTGGTATGTGCCAAAACTCAAATCAGAAAAACTTAAAAGTTCACGTTCATCACTTTCAAAAATGTTTAGCCACAAGCTTTCTTCTGTTAATAGAAATTATTAGATAGGCTTAAGATGCATGAGCAGAAAAACAATGGTGTTTAACAGAGATCCAAAAATCTATGAGAGAAGAACCCAATAATACAAGAGCTTCTGTCAGAAGTAGCAGACATACCTAGGCATCAAAGATATTCAGCTGTTTCATTGTTTCCTGTCAATGTGATAGAAATCAAGCTCTTCTAATATGTTTATACTAAGAATGGCATGAAAAGTTGTCCTAAAGGTGACATGCCATTTGAGAAGTGTTCTCACATACATCCTGTACCTTGATTTAAAAATAAACAGGTCTGTGTCGTTGATGGCACCGTTTATATATCAGATAATATTTGCAGTTTTGAACCTGTTGTCATTTCTCCAATATTACATCATAAATGAAGAATTAATGAATGAGGGGAGTTTAAATTATTATCATAGATAAATCATAATCCCCAGAAAATCAAATTCCATAATTGAGATAATGGAATCAGTATGCATCGAGAGTAACAATTTCACTCCCGATGATCTTGTAAGGGTACTTGATGGCAATGTGGCAATCACAACAAATTCAAAGGTTTGTGACTGTACAAGTAAGCAACCATGGAACTGTGTTGTCAAGCCCTAAGGCAACGTCCAGCTTCTCACTGTGGTGACAAAGAAACTCTGTTACTTGCGCTGCTCCTCCACATCAAGCAGTACAGATTTTGTGTCAGGCATATATCCTGCCTCCTTCATCCGCTTAGACAAGTGATCCAGCATTGCATAAATTCTATCTGACTGTGGGTGAGATCTATCTCCTACAATAAATTTGTGCACCACATTCTTGATTTCAATCCAACTACATCCAGGATTCTTCTTTACCTCCCTATCTTTCATCATTCTTCTCACCTTTGCAACATCATCCCACTTGCCTGCAGCAGCATAAATATTTGACAGCAAGACATAGGCAGCTGCATTTTGAGGTTCCAAATCAAAAAGGTGTTCTGCTGCACGTCTGCCTATATCAAGGTTTCCATGGAATCTGCAAGCACCAAGCAAGGCCTTCCACAGAATAACATCAGGCTCATAAGGGATGGAGTTGATAAGGTCCTCTGCTTCATCTAAGTGCCCTGAACGACCAAGAATATCTACCATGCAGACATAGTGCTCCACTCTTGGTCTAATACCATGATGCTGACTCATGGAAAAGAAATAGTGCCAGCCTTTGTCCACTAGGCCTGTATGACTACATGCAGCCAGAACACCAAGAAATGTAACGTGATTTGGAGTCAAGCCTGCTTGTTGCATTTCTTCAAAGAGTAGTAATGCCTCCCTGCCATGTCCATGCTGAGCATACGCTGATATAATTGTGGTCCACAAGACCGTGTCAGGTTTATAAATTTTATCAAATGATAGCCGTGCATCATCTAGGTTCCCACATTTAGCATACATGTCAACTATGACACTTCTCACAAAAACATCTGACTCGAATCCCACTTTGATTATTTGAGCATGAACCTGTTTGCCCTGTTCCAGGGTTGCTAGGTCAGCACATGAACTTAAAACAACTGCCCAGGTGGAGTTATTAGGTTTCACACAAGATTGTCCCATTCCAGAAAAAAGCTGCAGGGCTTCCTCATCTTGTCCATTCTGAACATATCCTGTAAGGACAGCAGTCCATGATATGACATTTGCCTCGGGCATTTTCTCAAATAGTACACGGGCATCAAATGTTTTTTTATTCCGAGCATATCCCACAATCATCACATTCCAAGATTCCACATTTCTTTCAGGCATTTCATCAAAGAGCTGTCGTGCCTCATCTGTTCTTCCATTCTCTGCATATCCCACAATCATAGAATTCCATGACAGCACATTACTTTCACACATCCTCTCAAAGAACAGACGCGCATCATCAATTTCCCCACATTTCGCATACATACTAACAAGGACATTGCCCACATTTACATTTGACACAAAACCAGTTTTGACAGTGTGAGCATGGATTTGCTTGCCATCTTCAAGGGCTGCTAGGCTCGTGCATATGCCCAAGACACAAGTTAGGTTGGACTGGTTAGGCATTGTACCAGTACTAAGCATCCGGGCAAAGAATTCCAATGCATCTTTGACATACTCATTCTGGGCATATCCTGCGATAACTGAAGTCCACGAAACTACATCTCGTTCAGGCATTGTATCAAACAGTTGCCGTGCATTATCTATGCTTCCACATTTGGCATACATGTTAATTGTTGCATTACCCACAGAAATATCAAATTGAAAACCCATTTTAATACTGTCAGCATGGACCTGCTTGCCTGGTAGCAAGACTTCAAGGCTGGCACATGCACTCAAAACACCGGTGAATGTAAATTGGTTTCGGTAAACACACCCCTCATGCATACAGGAAAAGAGATCCAATGACTCTTGAAAACATCCATTCTTGGCATATCCGGTAATAACCGAAGTCCATGACACAACATCTCGTTTGGGCATTTTCTCAAATAATTGGCGTGCATACTCCATGCGTCCAATCTGAGCATATCCTGCTATCATTGTATTCCATGAAACTACATTTCGTTCAGGCATTTTGTCGAACAACTTTTGGCCGTCCTCTAATTACGCCGTAATGCGTTCCCTCTGAGAAAGACATCCCTAAAATGTGACGTGTGCGATCCTGAGCCATTGATTATGTGTGTTAGATGATTGGAGTGTTTTCTGCCGTTCGTTTAATCTGTTTTATTCATAGAAAAATGGTTTTTTTCCCATGGTAATGGGCCATGAAAAGCCAGGACTGGCCTGCTGGCGATGAGACTCTTCTGCTGGCGATGAGACTCTTCTACTGGCGATGAGACTCTTCGCAGAGACTCTTCATGTCTTTCTTCCCTGCATGCGTAGCCTTGTGCTGTTATATCAATAGCAACCCTGTGCGCATGGAAAAAAAATGACCTGTCTTGAGTTTGACAGAAACTTGGAAGAAAGCCGTTTCGGGGATTTTGTATCGTGAGAGAACAACGCTGTTTTGTGTGGAGTCAGGCGGCAGAAAATGATGATGAACACAGATAGCCGATATGAAGCAATGGAGAAGGAAGAGAAAGGGTTTAATTGAATCTGTACCATTTTCAGAGAAATGAATTTTCAGTAGTGGTCGTTGTTACTGTCACAGTGAGTTCCTCGTATTCATAATTTCTTTCATTTGTTGTTATTGTTTGCTAAATACATTTTTATACCTTAAACAATTAAGATTCATTGCCATACTATTCGGATCTCTTATGGTTCTTTATATAATGAATGAGATTTCGTACTGTCCATCTAATGGGTTAATGGTTGTTTGTACCTTCAGTCTGGTTATGATGTTAATGGGCTTTTTGTATCCTCTCTGTCTTTTGTATTCATCCTATTATGATGATAACTGTTATCGGTTTGAAATAACCCACTATCATTTTCAGATTGAAAATGCGAAAATCCATTCTCATCTTTCTCCTTTTTTGGTTGAGGTACCATTGATTTACAAATGTATGCCCTAAAAAGTATGTATGGTTAATGTTATTCATGAGGAGCAGTTATAATTAATTAGGTTTGGTTTTTGTTTACTTCTGATCAGATCACAGGGTATGTTGGAGTGATTTTGCTTTCCTTAGTTTTGTGTTGGGGAATATTTCTTTCACTGTTGGAGTGAGTTTGCCTGCCCTAGGTGTTGGGGAATATTTCTGAACGAAAGCTGGGTAAACTTCTTGAAACATTTGGGCGAACACTTCATCCATCATCAGGGCGAGACAGCTGAAGTGAGATAGAAGAGAGGAAGACCATGTGTGTACTTCTTGAAACATAACATTTGGGCGAACACTTCATCCATCGTCAGGGCGAGACAGCTGAAGTGAGATAGAAGAGAGGAAGACCATGTGTGTACTTCTTGAAACATTTAGGTGAATACTTTACCCATTATCAGGGCCAGACAACTGATGAGCTTATGGGAAATGGAAGAGAGCCAGGCCATGATTATATCGCATTGAATCCAAGATAAATCTGTAGGAGAGAATTTGAACGTTGGAAAAATTAGAAGAGGGCAAGAGAACCAGGTTGTGGTTTCTTAAACCTAAATTAATTAGTTTTAAGAAAGATGTTAAATTAGAGAAGGGGGAGGATAAAATTAAGTTTGCCCTAAACTTTGGATGGTTTAAGAAGTCCACAGTTTTCTTTCCGAAGTACTCTCCCCATGAATTTTGACTGTGAATATCTGCATACCTTGGTTTTTTTTTTTTCCATACTATAACCTGAATAGTGGAACTTTTGACTTTGAAATTTGTCCTTTATTTGCTTTCTCCGGTTGATGAATTTTGTGATATATATCTATTCTGAATGGTGGAAAATGTTTTTTAACTTGCTCTAGTTGATGTATATATTGATGGTCTCACCATTTTGATGACAGAAGTGTTGGGAAATGGAACTTCATAATGATTAATGACATAGAATCTGTTATGGAAGAACAAATAAGAATTTGTTGTGTAATCAGTTATCTTTTCCATTAATGTGCTCAACATGAATGTAGTATCAACTTGGCTGCTTTTATTGAAATTTTGGATTATGTAGAATGTATTGAGTTAGAGAAATACACTACAAGAAAGGCAATGGTGTAAGGATGACATTGGAATTCAAATGAATTACATGTAAAATAAACAGACAGAACAGATTTTATGAAGGTAGATGACTGTTTGGATCCAAGTGAGCTACATCTTAGAAAACCAGAGCTGGGAAGTATATGAGGACACTAACTCTTTTAGAAACCCAGATCTGGGAAGTATACGAGGACTAACTCTTTCAGTCACTGATCTGTCAAACTTGCATCATTCAGAAAGGATAACCTGTCTGACTCTTTTTAATAGCAACAGATTTGCCAAACTTACATCATCCGGAAAGAATTGTTTGACTGTTTTTAGTAAAATGGTAATTAGTTTGGGAGGGGAGCTTTTTTCTATTTCCATTTTTAATTAGGGTTGTAATTTATGAAATAGAACTAGCAATTTACTGAAAGCATGTGGTTTCTTTTGAAAAATAGATATTTCAACAGTGGCACTGCGTTGAAATCTTGTTTAACGTTCACATAATTTTTTAATAGAATGGCATTTATATGATGGATTAGCTATAATTGATGTGTGTGGTTGCATATATTATTTATTTCAATTAAATTTTTGTAGAACGAGTGATTATTATTTTGTTTCACATATATTATTAATTGTTTATTTATTAATAATTACGCCGTAAGGCGTTCCTCTGAGAAAGACATCCCTATAATGTGACGTGTGCGATCCTGAGCCATTGATTATGTGTGTTAGATGATTGGAGTGTTTTCTGCCGTTCGTTTAATCTGTTTTTTTCATAGAAAAATGGTTTTTTTCCCATGGTAATGGGCCATGAAAAGCCAGGACTGGCCTGCTGGCGATGAGACTCTTCTGCTGGCGATGAGACTCTTCGCAGAGACTGCCTGCTGGCGATGAGACTCTTCTGCTGGCGATGAGACTCTTCGCAGAGACTCTTCATGTCTTTCTTCCCTGCATGCGTAGCCTTGTGCTGTTATATCAATAGCAACCCTGTGCGCATGGAAAAAAAATGACCTGTCTTGAGTTTGACAGAAACTTGGCCCGCCGTTTTCCAGGCTCGTCCAGATCATTCAAATTATATAATTCGGACAATTACGTTGCAAATCGTCTTTAAAAAGTTTTATATTCAAGCACTGTTATTTGCTAAGCGAAACAATTTTGTTCTGTTTTCATACGATTTTAAGGCAATTTCAATTCTTGTTCTTGGCAACTGTTTCCATTCCTAGAGTTGGGCAGCCCGAGGGTATTACAGAGGTATTTATGGCCTAAACTTGTCAATTTACGAATCAGAATTTATTTGTCTTCTGTAAATGTAACTTGGTTAACTATACGCTGTCTGAATTAATCTGGGTTTCTTAAGACATTGGGTTAATCACCACTCTATTTTGTTAATCATCAACTAATATGCTCAAGATTCTTTAATGAAGAGATTCGTTTTGGTTTGTACTTTTATCTTCAAATTTAAATTCATTAACCTTTGACTCACAGCGTGTCACCGTAGATTAGAATTGTAATCACAATGTATGCCGAATGTACATTAATATTTTAAATGGAGTTTCCTTGACAATATGAAACCCCATCCAATCTGATACGGCGCTCACAAGCATAAGCATCTTGAGATTTTGCTTTTGTTTAGACATATTCTAGATTTTTTTTAATTACTGTAATTTGGGTATAATTTTTATGCTATTTATTTTATAGCTTCTTTAATTCCTGTAATTTGGGTGTATTCTTCATTCTAGGTAATTAATTACTGCACTTTATATATTCTTTAATTACTGTAACTGGTTATAGTTTCTATCTTGTCCTTGTTCTGTTTTTTTTCTTTTATAATCTTGGATGTATAATCATTTCTTAATTTTCCTATGTATCAATTTTCTTCGATCTTGTATTTTATTTGGTTGATTTTCATTTTTCCTATGTTTCAATTTTCTTTGATTTTTTTAATTTTCGTTGTTTCAATTTTCTTTGATCTTGTGTTTCATTTGGTTGATTTTCATTTTATCCTGTGTGTTTTCTATTTTTATATCAATTGTTTGTAGTTGTATGATTGAAATTTGATTGTAATATATGCTGGTGAAGGTTTCTTTTGATCGTGCTTTTTCTTTCACATGAATGGATGAGAAGTAATTTTCACAATGTATATACAAATTGTGCATTGCTGTGCTGGAATGCTATGTTATGGATATATTTAAAATCTACTGATCCGTACTCTTGGACCTTGGCTGTAGGGTGGAAAAATAATAATCGCAGATGTTTGCTGAGAGGAGATATGTTGAAAAATGAAAGGCAATTTGGTAAAGCTTTTCATCCGACAAGTTACTATGTTATGTTATTTTTTAATCTGTTTTTTCATAGAAAAATGGTTTTTTTCCCATGGTAATGGGCCATGAAAAGCCAGGACTGGCCTGCTGGCGATGAGACTCTTCTGCTGGCGATGAGACTCTTCGCAGAGACTGCCTGCTGGCGATGAGACTCTTCTGCTGGTGATGAGACCCTTCGCAGAGACTCTTCATGTCTTTCTTCCCTGCATGCGTAGCCTTGTGCTGTTATATCAATAGCAACCCTGTGCGCATGGAAAAAAAATGACCTGTCTTGAGTTTGACAGAAACTTGGCCCACCGTTTTCCAGGCTCGTCCAGATCATTCAAATTATATAATTCGGACAATTACGTTGCAAATCGTCTTTAAAAAGTTTTATATTCAAGCACTGTTATTTGCTAAGCGAAACAATTTTGTTCTGTTTTCATACGATTTTAAGGCGATTTCAATTCTTGTTCTTGGCAACTGTTTCCATTCCTAGAGTTGGGCAGCCCGAGGGTATTACAGAGGTATTTATGGTCTAAACTTGTCAATTTACGAATCAGAATTTATTTGTCTTCTGTAAATGTAACTTGGTTAACTATACGTTGTCTGAATTAATCTGGGTTTCTTAAGACATTGGGTTAATCACCACTCTATTTTGTTAATCATCAACTAATATGCTCAAGATTCTTTAATGAAGAGATTTGTTTTGGTTTGTACTTTTATCTTCAAATTTAAATTCATTAACCTTTGACTCACAGCGTGTCACCGTAGATTAGAATTGTAATCACAATGTATGCCGAATGTACATTAATATTTTAAATGGAGTTTCCTTGACAATATGAAACCCCATCCAATAAAAGAGGAGTTTCCTTCACCAAATAAAGAGGAGGCTCCTAATATGTAGCCAAACACAACAATCAATTGAAATTCAAGATGTTTAACATTTATGAATATCAAGTTGTCATCCTAAGATATAGTTGAGGAAGTTTTCACAAATAAAGATGACAACATAAGATGTGGCCAACAACATCAATCACTTCAAAAAATTGTTAGAGATGCTAGCACCTGTTGAGGCACCAATTCAAAATGTACATGCAGTCATCGCCTTGCTTGCATTACTAGCCTAATCTTATGACAGTCTGGTCACTTCATTTGACATAGAACCCAGATCGCCATAATAATGCAAGAGAAGACATGAAAGAAATATTCAAGGTTGATAACAAAAAACACAGTTTTCTTTCAGCAAGTAGGAACAAGAAGTTCGAGAAAAAGGTTGTTGATCTGACACAAAAATGAGATTCACTTGCAATTATATTTTTTGTTGCTAAAATAGCAAGGTATAATTCATTTATTGCAGAAAGCAATGGCACCACACCAAAGGAGCATTGGAAAATGTTTTCAGTTGAAAAGGAGGATAAAGAAAATGTGGCAACATACTTCAGGTAGTCTGAGCCTACTTCTTACATCAATGCTCCACCGGTTGGCGCCCTTGCATTTTTCCGTGGTCATCCTTCCTAGCAAGCATGTGAAAATTAATGTGCACCAAATCCCTCTCACAGAATTGAATATATTTGTACTCAAAATCTCACCCCAATGAAAAGCCCAAATAAACCATGCACCTGGCAAAGTGCACAGGCAGGCACAGTGGATGCAGGAAGCTTGCAATGGCGGTGGTTTAGGATTATCTAATTTTCATGGCCTCCATGGCTAAGTGGGTAGTACACAATCAAGCACACTGGATGCAGGAGCTTGAGTTTGCAATTGTAATGGCGGTGGTTTATTGTATTTTTTTTCAACTAAAAAAATTGTGTTTGGAGCAGTTTTCAGATATATATAATTTTGCTTGAGATTGGACCACATTTGGAGCAATTTTCAGATATATATAATTTTGTTTGAGATTAGACCTCCCTACTTAACTATTAACCATTAAACCACGTCCTAAAAACTATTGAAGATGTCTGAATGGCTAAGTGGTTCGTTATAAATCTGGTAACTGATTACGATGCAATGGGAAAACACCTTCAGTGTCGCTTGAACCTGTGCCCAAATGGAGACCTTGAATGTATATGTTTCGCAAGACGCTGGGAGCTGCCAATGTAGACAATTTATAGCAGCACGGGGTGGGATTCGTATGCATGGGCCTTCCGGGCACCTGCCAAAATGGTGGACGTCATTGTTCACAGAGTATAATTTACCTTACGCCTAAGGCATAGCCTGCCGGGATTCAACACCGCGAGCAGACCTGCGAGGTGAGCAAGCACCATGAGCAGGAGAAACGAATGCTCGAGAGGACCTGTTCCGGTTGTGTGAATGGAGCAAATGAATGTTTGGTGCGAGGGATTGTTTGAAATTGCGTGGGTGTTGGTTGCCAAAATGGTGGATGTCATTGTTCACAGAGTATAATTTACCTTATGCCTGGGGCACAGCCTGCCGGGATTCAACACCGCGAGCGGACCTGCGAGCTGAGAAAGCACCGTGAGCGGGAGAAACGAATGCTCGAGAGGACCTGTTCCGGTTGTGCGAATGGAGCAAATGAGCAAGCACCGTGAGCGGGAGAAACGAATGCTCGAGAGGACATGTTCCGGTTGTGCAAATGGAGCAAATGAATGTTTGGCACGAGGGCTCGTTTGAAATTGCGCGGGTGTTGGTTGCCAGCGCAGCGGGTGCCAGCTCGGAGGTGGTGAGTCAAAAAAGCGTTAATTAGTGTCATATGTTATTGATGGCTTTACATAGTGTTATATGTTATCCATTGCCTTACGGCGTTTTCTTTGCAACGTCTGGTGCAAATGCTAGTTATAAGGACTATGAGAGTAGCAGTGATGAAGAGCATGATGATGAAGTTCAAAAGAATGGAGTGTCACAGTGTCCACTTAGTCTTAATTCTAAGGACTATGAGAGCAGCAGTGATGAAGAGCATGATGATGAATTTCAAAAGAATGGAGTGTCACGGTGTCCACTTAGTCCTAATTCTAAGGACTATGAGGGCAGCAGTTATGAAGAGCATGATGATGAATTTCAAAAGAATGGAGTATCACTATGTCCTCTTAGTCCTAATTCTAAGGACTATGAGAGTAGCAGTGATGAAGAGCGTGATGAAAAATTTCAAAAGAATGGAGTGTCACGGTGTCCTATTGGTCCTAATCCAATGGACTATGAGACCAATAGTGATGAAGAGCATGATGACAAATTTCAAAATAATGGAGTGTCACAGTGTCCACTTAGTCCTAATTCTAAGGACTATGAGAGCAGCAGTGATGAAGAGCATGATGATGAATTTCAAAAGAATGGAGTGTCACGGTGTCCACTTACTCCTGATTCTAAGGACTATAAGGGCAACAGTGATGAAGAGTGTGATGACAAATTTCAAAAGAATGGTGTGTCACGGTGTCCACTTAGTCCTAATTCTAAGGACTATGAGAGCAGCAATGATGAAGAGCATGATGATGAATTTCAAAAGAATGGAGTGTCACAGTGTCCTCTTAGTCCTAATTCTAAGGATTATGAGAGTAGCAGTGATGAAGAGCGTGATGAAAAATTTCAAAAGAATGGAGTGTCACGGTGTCCTCTTAGTCCTAATCCAATGGTCTATGAGACCAGCAGTGTTAAAGAGCATGATGACAAATTTCAAAAGAATGGAGTGTCACGATGTCCACATAATCCTAATCCTATGGACTATGAGAGCAGTAGTGATGAAGAGCATGATGAGAGATTTCAAATGAATGGAGTGTCACGGTGTCCTCTTAGTCCCAATCCTATGGACTATGAGAGTAGTAGTGATGAAGGATAGGATGAAGCACTTAGTCCTAATCCTAATGACTATAAAGGTAGCAGTGACAAAGGACAACATATAGCATTTTCAGTAAGTAAATAGTCACATTTTCGACATAGTCCTAATTCTATGGACTATGAGAGTAGCACTAACAATGCACATGAGGAAGAATAACCAATAAACATCGAGTCAAATTTTCCATTTAGTCTGAATTCTAAGGACTATGACAGTATCACTAAAGAAGGGGAAGATGAAGAATATCCTCCAAGTCAGTATTTGAAAAGCACAGCTGATCATAGTGTGGATAACATTCCTCTTAATGATGATGAAAATCCTTATACAAATGATGATCCAATGATGGATATGTTGCCAAGAAATATTGTATTGAGGAGTAGGAGCAGACATTTTTGTATCAATGCAAGATGTTCTAGTTATACAAGAGGTAGAGCAGAATATCTGATGAGGAGAAGTTCTATCAATGTTCTCATTTCAAGTGAATGTTGTCAAAAAGATTGCTTGAAACATATGGATTTCAAATTTTCATTGGAGAGAAGGAAGAGATATTTTTCAATGAATAAAAGCATGCAAAAGTCATATTTAGTTGGGTGCATGCAATCTAAATTGTCAGGTTATGATTATCATATTGGGTATTTATTTATCTATGGAGAGGCTTTCAAAATGTTTCATTCAATTGGGAATTTTCGTCTCTCGAGAATTCAAGAAAATTTGGAAAAGGATGCCACATTTTATTTAGAAGTACGTCATAAAAGAAAATTTGGGCCATTATCAAATATTGCAATGTCATGGATGAAAGATTTATTTTCAAAGCATGGAGAGTGTATGCCAAATAGAGAGACAATACATATTCCAGATAATTTTTCAAGACGAGAAATCTACAACTTATACAAAGAATATGCAGAAGGTGCTGAGGGACATGGCCGATTTATTACATATCAATATTTTGTGAAGGTATGGAAGAAAGAATTCAACAATTTTTGTATTCCTAAGAAGACAGGGATGGGGATTTGCAGTACATGTGCTTCTCTTAAATAAAAAAGGGACAAATGTGAAGGGTCAAAAAGAGGTAAGCATTCATAGCTTTAACTTTTAAAATTCTATAGTCATCAACTATGAAAACATATTTCTTAATGGTTTTCTTTTATGTTGTGTAACTGTAGATTCAATTGTCAAAGAACTTCAAGAGCATAACGAACAACAAACAAGTGAAAGAAAAAAGTTGTACAAGGATCGAAAATAGTGTTATGATAATCTGAATAAATATTTGGGTTTGATAATTGATGGTATGGACCAAAAGAAAACACTTTTACCACATTTTGTTCGCACGCCCAAAAATTTACAGGAGGAAAATTTTATTCAATATCACTTAGTCGGTTGTATGGTCTTCAATGGGAAAATGTTGCCAAGGGTGTACTTCACAGCACCAAATATTCATAATGATGCAAATCTAACAATAACCATAATTCATGATGTGCTTTCTCATTGGTCTGGTAATCTTCCTAAAGTTTTGTATCTACAATTGGACAACACGTGCCATGAAAACAAAAATCAGGTTTTTTTTAGATATCTAAACATGCTTGTCGAATTGAGAATTTTCAGAAGGTAAAGGTTGGTTTCCTTCTTGTTGGGCACACTCATGACAATATTCATCAGATTTTCAGTCATTTTTTAGTCACATTGAGGAGGAAGGAAGTTGGGAGCTTGCCATCATTAATTGAATGTATTAAGAAATCATACATGCCAGAGCCTACTTTTGATGTGTTGGAAGAAACTGTTGACATGTGAAGATTTATTCTGGGATCGCATGGTGAGGAGAAATGCATTGAACAACTTAATGACATTAGCTTCCAACATCAATTTCGTATCAAAACAACTGACGAGAAAACACTAATATGGGGCAAGAAGTATTCAACTACTATAGAATGGGCACCGTCATCAGGTTTGGAATTTTTGAAGTTCATTCTAGATTATCCAATATTTGCATCAAAACTATTGTTATTACAATCAGTTGGTGAAGTTCATAATGAATGCAGACAGAATAGAGATATAAATTATTTTGATTGCCTAGAAGAAATTAAAAAATGTATTAGATATACATACGAGTACTTTGACATTGTTGATTCAGTTTGGTGGGAGTCATTTTTCAATAATAAAAGTGATATCATTTCAACAACAACAAATGAATATATAACTTTGAAAAATCCATTTACTTGGCCACAAAATGTGTTGAATGAACATGAGGAAATAAACATTGTTGAACAACAAAAATATCAAGGTATTATTAATTCTTCACAGGTAGAGGAAAGAGAGATATATATTGGTTCCAGAAGATCTCGTGCACAACGTGAAGCCATGGAAGACCTTTACAGGGGTTCAGTACAGGATATTAAGGAGGGTTGCATGATTACAGTGCTAGCAAATGGAGATCCCAATGGCTATCCATTCTGGGTTGCTAAAGTTATAAAGGTCTTTACAAAAAATGAGGATGTTACATGTGTTGAAGTACATTGGTATGCCACAAATACATACCCATTCAATGGTGTGTATATGCCAGAGATGGTAGTTGACAAAAAAAGCGGAAAGAGGAAAAGAAAGGGTACAAATATAAATCGTCGCCGCACAAACATTTTAAAATTGGAGGATGTTGACATACTTGTTTATGACTTCAATTTAACAAAGAGAGGAACTCTCCGCTTCAAGACGATAGAGATTCTGAAAAGGTTGTTACCAGAAGGAACAATGTTGAGATGGGAGTCTGCTGAAACCAGTCGTAGATCTAGAATAATTTTGAAACCTGAAATGGTGGGCATGCATGTGGACTCGGATGGGGCACTAGTTGATGAAAGAGAAGAATATGGAACATCTTCGTCAGCGTTCAGTCACTCATCTGAAGATGTGAATTTTGATGGTGTACAAGAAAATATGAGTGATTTTGAATAATTGTTTAAGACAATTTATATAACTAATGTTTGCATCGTATCTTGAATAAAAATTTTGATTTCCATATGGTGTTAAATTAGAAGTTATGAGTCATTTTTGTGTTGTTGGATTATATGTCTTAATTATGATAATTTTTATTGTTTAGAATATCTACAATGCAACATTAAATTAGAGATATAATGTATGTTTCATTCAATATACAAATAATGACATTTGAATTCATTTAGTCATGTAAAGTGTTCATAATGTCATTGTTTTTTAATTTTATGGTTGAAAAAATTCCAACTTCTTTTGTATCTAGCATGATATGGTTGAAAACATGTTGAATTTACACTTAGGAAAGAAAAATGTTATTCTATCAAAAACATTAGTGTTTTTTTTCCCTCATAAACAACTTTTTTGGCACATAAAAATTTGGTTTTACTAGCATTTTTTAAAAATGTTGAAAATTGACCCTAAAAAAAAATCGTCGTTCCAATATCACCACTTTTTCATTTTCAAGGTGTTTTTTTTTGCCCGAAAATTTCGTTTTCACTGCCATTTTTAAAACATGTTCAAAATTGACCCTAAAAAAAAAACATCGTTCCAGTATACACACTTTTCGTTTTTAGCACTGTTTTTGATGTTTTTTCGGGGTTTTTTGGCCAGAGTTCCCGTTTTGAGTTTATAGTTTCCGTTTCAAAGTTTACATTGTTTTTTTTCTTTGTTCATATGTGTTTGCTTGAATTGTAGTAGCATATCATTATAGTTAGTTTACACTTGGCACCACTACACTAGTGTTTGCTTGTTGTATGCTACTCTTTTCTCCTATCATCACCCTTTAGTCTATTGAGTCATCTTTGTCTTCAAACCATTGTTCCCTCTAGGCATATGTCGCAGAGACTCCATGGCCTTTTGCCCTGTTTTCCTTTTAGACACATTACTCCTTCTCATCGGGTTTGTACCCATCCTCCTAGTCCTCCATTGAGTCTCGATACTGACTCTAGTTCTTATGATTATTCTAGTTCTTCCTCTAATTCCACATCTTCCCAACTCTGTACCACCACAATGTCAAGCAGTAATGTGGGTGGTGGAAACCAAGGTCTTAACTGAGGTCTTAACCAAGGTAACCCTATTGGTGGAACCTCTATAGGTATGGCCACTAATCTTCCCTTCCTTCCCTCTATGGTTGGTTTGAGCCTCCCTGATTTCAGCCAAAGTTTCAATGATCCTCTTCTCCATAACCATAATTTGTCTCCCATGTCAACCAAGCTTCCATCCGACATTCCCAAGTTTGAAGGTAATCTAGGAGAAGACCCCACCAATCATGTTTTCTCTTTTCAAATGTGGTGTTCATTAAATTCCATTATTGAAGACTTCATTCGTCTTCGTCTCTTGCAACCCACCCTAACTAGAGTTATTGCCAAATGTAATGTGGACCATTTGCATGCATCCCATTCAAAATTTTAGACTCTCACCAAATATTTTATTTCATATTTCCAGTTACTTCTCTTCTATGATACAGGTACAGATCGCTTGACCTCTTTTTGTTAAACTTCTACCACCTACCTTTCTGACCTTGTTCAAGAATCACACAGAAGGAGGAGCATGTGTAGATCATATGAGTTTTAAGACCATGTATACATGGAATGATTTTTAAGAACTATTTTTTCATGCATAGGTAAATATATCGCCTCTCAATTCCCTTAGATTGAGGAAGAAGCTATCCAGATAGCCTTAAAATATGATCTGATCTATGCCCAGTCAGTTTATTGTTATACTTTCCTTCCCGATCTGCCTCGGCCTAGTGTTGTTAATGCATCAGGGAAATATCAAGCCATTGATGGTATCATTGGAACTCTTTCCCACCCTCAACCGCCACCATATCCTCAACCTCCTATGAGTTATGGTCAACCCCACGGGGGGGACCAGTTTCGCTTATAAGCACGTCATATGAATATCCCCATCTACACCAGTTGATCCCAGGGCCATTTGTTGCTCCATCAAGTTATCCAAATTTTGTTGTGAATCCTTAATATCCTTATGCACTTCCTAGCGCTCCATCCCCACTAGAACTAGCACCTCAACCTCCCATGCCTCCACCTCATATGGCACAACAACAACAACCTCCACAAAATCAAGTGTATGCTCAATAGAGTACTACCAATCCCCCTAACCACAAGAGAAGGAATAAGGGGAAGGCTAACTAGAACTAGCAACCTCAAGGTAACCAAGTCAATCAAGGTTGAAAACCTAATTCCCCTAAGGGTGACCCTCCTAATCCCGCAACCCAGCAACATGGCAGACAACCCAAGAAGAACAAGGCTCTTAGAAATAATAAACCATGTGCCTGTTGTGAAGTTTTTGGCCATTATACTCATGACTATCCCCTTTTACCTCAGATGCATCATGTATGGCAAGCTCAAGCAACTATCTCTAAAGGATCTCATCCCATTGCTCAACCTCCCTCTCCTGCTTCATCACAACTGACAATGCTTACCAATCCTTTTCCTCATCATTGATATGCATTAGAGGAAATTTCAACTTAAAAGTGCCCATGAAATTTCATGTAATTTCCATGTCATAATATGTAAACCAATCAAAATCCTTTAAATTTTAAAAGAGGTACATGTAAATATTTTGGAGGGAAAAGAAGAATTTATTTTTTTATTTATTTTTTTTTTTTGTATTTTTGGCTTATCTCCTTATAATTTTACTCAAATTTCAAGTGTACACACTCGTTAGATGCAGAGTTAAATTCCACATTCAACGAGTACCCATTATGCACACTTCTGAGAATACCCGCATTAATAAAAAATTGAAGATACCTTAAAAAAGTGTGTTGTGCATTTTTTTAATGTATCTTCATTTTTTATCAAAGTGGGTCTTCTCATAAGTATGCATAATGGGTGCTTGTTGCATGTGGAATTTAATTATGCATGCAATGAGTGTCTACACTTGAAATTTGAGTAAACATGTAAGGAGATAAACCAACAATACAATTAAAAAAATCAGTTTTCTTATTTTCCCTCAAAAATTCATGACTCTTATTTTATTAGTTTTCCTTAAGAGACCACTTTTAGGCTAAAATTTCCTCTAATGTGGTTTCCCAACCCACGCAGGGTACTGTAGCCCCTCAACCTCCACAATATAGCCCAAGCAATTACCAGATTTTCATGATGGATTTCGAAGAAGTCAACCTCTAGACTCAATCGTGCCACTATGACAATCCTCCTAATAAGTCGGCGAATGACTACCAACTCAAAATTTTAACTAAGCCCCTGTCATCACCAAATGGTACATTACAGATCCCTTTGCCTAAGGTAGAGTTTCATCCTAATATCGGCAAAGGTCCATTGCGTCAAAATATTGCTTCTTCTAAAGTTTCACATACCTATAGTATAGTAGATGACTTGGCACAATCTCCTGCTGCCATGTCAACACTAGAAGTCCTGCAGCCATGCCCATCCCAACGGAAAGCTCTACCATCTGCTCCAAGCACTATGGATCCCTTTGATGATTGTTTGATTGTCTTTGATGTTGATAAAGTGGAACATCCCCCCCCCTTCCTTCTCATTCGTTTCTTTTAAATACCAACCTCCATAAAAAACGCCATTGTCCAGCGATGTATTATAGATGAAGGAACCTCCACCTGTGTGATGCTTGTTAGTGTTTGGAAGAAATGTGGTTCCCTTGACTTGTCACCATCCACTATCACTCTTCGTGCTCGGGATGATCACCCCTTGTAGCCCCTTAGTTTCTATCGCAACTGCCCCATAATTGTTGTTGGAAAGATATTCTTTATTTATATCAAAATCATTGATGCCCAATTACATTATAACATCTTGTTGCGTCAGAGTTACACATATTCCATGTCATTCATGACATCCTATACCTTTCGTAAGATTTTATTTCCTCATACTGGAAATATCGTCAATATCGATTAGTTGACTTACTATGACTCTCAGTCTTAGACCTCCCCTTAGACCACTATTTCATCAATGACTGAAAATCATACAACTCCTCCCCTTACTAATGTGTCCCCTGAAGTCTATAAAGATTCCATGTTGCTTGGAGCTTACTATGGCCTACTTCCTACTCCTTCTGGGCCTACATGTTTGAGTGTTTGCATGCTTCAAGCATCATGGGCCACTGGCAAGCAATATGGTACACCTTCTCAGCAACCAGCTCCTCCACAACCTCCTTCCTCAGACTCAACTCATCTATCAGATATAATTCATCTAGGTCAGTTTCCTCCTACTAGTATTTCTCTCGTTGCTTTCCAACCTAGAATCGTTCTCCCAAGTCTTTCCTATCCAGGAGAAGTTCCTTTAAGTCACTAACTCTCTGTTCATATACCTTTCCTATTCCTTCCCCTAAGAATATTTTCTACCCCTTTAATGGAGATGTTGAGTCTTCCTAACATCACCTTGGTGATCCTCCTCTGATACATTGATCCTCTCGCAAACATTCCTCCCGACCAACTCAAACCTTATATAGTTTTGACTCCATTTCAACCTATTCCCTCCCCTTCCTTTGCTTCAGTTCTACAACAACCTCAACAAGAAGTCACTCTTTTTGCGAAATCATTTGGTGGGTGGGGAAAAGCCTAAAAAAAGGGAACAAAAAAAGGCACCTCAAGCAACTCTTATTCCTCCTAAACCTCCAAAGCCTTCTCCTTCATGTTCTTTGACTGATTTTGTTGGGCATGCCACCAATAATTGTCATGAGCTCCCTCATATTAAGAATGTGGTCTCCAATACTTTTCTTAACCCAAACATTCCTAAGGTCCCTGTTACCTTACCCGAGTCTGCCAAGAAAAACAAAAGCTTATGCACAAATCGCCCTTGTGGTTTGTGTGATAAATATGGACATTATTCTAATCATTGTCTCCATGTCAAATATTTTCATGATACACTTGAAGTGCTTGGCGAGTTGGATGTCACTTGTACTAATTCCACTTCCACTCTACCTATCAGTCCTGGCCCCAATGCCTTTCCAAGACAAGAGGTATCTCAACCCACCATCATGATCCCCCTTTGTGATGTCAAGATGATGGATAGTCCGACACCTATTCTCTACCTATCGTCATCTATGGGATCGATATATTTTGACTCTTTAGGAGTTTCTTATTGTGCTTGTTTCGAACCTTCCTCAGAAGACACTTCAGTCTCAACATCTGTAAATGTCACATCTACCAGTCATCCTCCCAACCCTTTTGACGATGTGCATTTGAACCTTATCTCTCATGAATATTCCTTAGGTAGTTCCTCTTCATCATGTGGTCCCTCTTCCTCTTGTCCTCCCTATTTCATTCTGATGAAGACATCATGGAAGCCATGACAACCCCTAATTATCCTTGGGATGATATGCACCATCATGCTAACTTCCTTATGCAACAAACCCATGATCAATATGTTATGGATTCCAAAGAATTCATTCATGGTGAGGCTGATTCATTCAAAAATCCCTTGCATCTCCCATCATCTCATTCGTTGTTTTCTTTCACCTTTTTGATGGATCCATCCTCCACCCCAAATATGGGTTATGTCAGTGGTGCAATTCAGTTCTCTAGGAATCCAACCTCAATAGCTTGGGACATATTTACCCCTTTACATTCGTTAGTTGACTGCAATGGCGTCTGCATCAGATCTGCCACCAATAATCAGGTTGAATATGATGTTGTGATAGGTTTTTTAGCCAATTCCCTTGATCATCACATCCTTCACCTCCATATTTGTCTTGATTCCTTGCTACTTTTCATGCCATTGAATGGCATTTATCATGTGCATAATCTTCTCCTACTTATAAAATATCTACGAGTTAAGCTTTTGGTTCATGAATTTGACTCCATTTCATTCAATCATGTTCCTCGAACTCAAAATAACTATGTAGATTCCATGGCAAGTAACATTCTAGATTGGCATTTATCACACAAATATACAATAAGACATCCATAAATAGACAAATGGTGAACCACATCATCACAAAAAGATGCATAACCATATTATGTATCATAATATCTGTCATATAGTGTTTGGAGTCCACTACTCTAAATACATTTGACTTGGCCATCACATGTTACATACAAAAATGGAAGCACACACACCCCTATGACTAATCATTGTCCTCTAGTGGATCCCATGCTAATGGGTTCATTCCCCCAGCTCATAATTCTCGCACTACTTGACCGACCATCACTATGTGCTTGGTGACTGCTACATGCATCTGTATAATGGTTTTCTAGATCATGCCACCCACGCTCTATCACCATGGTAAGTAGAAAGACGAACCTACGATGGAGGTCCTTCGATAATGCATCACTAGATGATCTTTGTTGTGATTTCAATCATGTCTGATATATCACCCCACATGCTACAACTCACCCTGTCTATCTTGTCGACCTCATCGATACTATATCTGCATGTCATAAGTTTGAAAATAAATACCACATACATATATTTTCCAAACTATAAATGAAACAAAAATATAGTAACTATCACTTACCATCTAGTCCCCATGCTCATCTTGATGGCAATGGTAGATCAAAATCTCCCTAGAAGTTCATTTCGTTGTATGAATAGCCATCTACGTATAGTGGCATCTGGTCCCAATGATTAAGAGAACTCAAGTCGGAACACCTAGTTGGATCCCCCGCACTCTACCTTGTCTTAACAGATATCCTAAGTGGCACATCCTAGGCTCCTATGGGCCCCGACCACAGATCTATAGATGTGGTCAGATGGTAGGGTTCTTCTCAAATAACAATGAACATAAAACTGTCACAAACAAACAATTATCATTGGCTCACTGCCTACATAGACCCAAATAACTTTTCAATGAAGTCAACAACATTTGGTCCCACCCATAGTAGGTCCCTCCCAACACACTCTCCACTAGCATTATCTTCCCTCCAGAAATGCAATGGAAGGGACGACTGCCCAAGATCAGCACCACTATCATGGTTGTATATCATGTCTCAAGTCTCTCTAAGTCATGTATATGAACGCTTATGTCCTTTACTCAAGTACCAATTACACAATGATGATCCACAAACTCTTTGATATGCCTCCCTTGAGGCAGCACGAGATGTATCTCTCCCACCACCCCCAAAGGGTGGCAATCCTGTGAAAAATTATGTGTCCTGAATCGTGATCTCCATCCTATGCCCCTATATCACAAAGGCCTCTTGATCTAGATTGTCGTAACTCACAATCAGGGATAAAAGTGGCTCACCCACCCTCATCAATGGGTTCTCCAAGAGCTTGAGCAGCCCATACCATGCTAGAGCCCCTCTGATTGCCTAATTCCTTTGAATCTCAGTGTGAAGATCATCATAATCCCATTCTCTCCACACTAACTTTAGCTCTTCCATACATGCCAAAAACCATTAAATTTTTTCAGTTCAAAGCCATCAAATGAAATTAAAGTTCTTAGCTTCAGCTCCCTGGAAAACCCCAGCATTGTCTTTCCCTCAGGTCCAAAGCACAAATTTTCCACCAAAAACTACACTGGGCGGACTTTTTAGCCATTTTATTGTGCCTTGGAGTGTAAAACAAGGCCCAAAAAGTGTGTTGCGACCATGAACAAATGTGAGGGTTTCCCCTAGTCAACTAAGGCCCTAATTTGAGAACTTAATCCATGGAAATAATGAGTAGGGTTAGATCACCTACCTGAAATTCATAGATCTAAATTCCAACGGTTGGTTTATCCACTACAAGCTCACCCTGATTTAGGGCCTTCTCCTTCTTTCCAAATTCTCCAACAGCTCGATGTGCAAATGAATTAGATTTGGGGGTAAAAATCCCATTTATAAGAAAAACCTCAGTTTTTCCATTGACCATTACAAGTGAACTGTAGCTTAGTTTGATGAACTGTTAGATTTGTTGAAAAGATCTCACTGAGATCTAGAATGGGTCTCTCTTTGCTTTTCGTAATTTGAAACTTCACTAAGAATCCATTTTTCCATGAGGTCTCACTTTGCCACCTCTCAAAACTGAATCTCTTCCTATGAGTTGTCTATACTCTGGTACCACTTTTCCTTCACAATTGGTTACTTACGTGTTGAGATTTTTCATGAGTCACCATCATTTACTCATGTTTTTATGGTCCCCTTTAGGCCTTTCCCATGCAACAACATCATCGAGTCACCCTTGCATCCATGGAGTTTGTTCACCATCCCATTGAGTCTTGTTACAACAAATCATCCATCCTTGCATCACATTCATCCCATTTTTCTCATATTTGGCCTCCAACTATAATGATCTGTCTTTGAAAATCCTCCTTCTGAGTAATTGACCATCCCCTCTATAATTGAATTAGTCTCTGCCAAGTCAACCATTCATATTATGCTCTGGCCAAGGAAGTTTTCAATCCACCACTCATCTTTTCCTTCAACCACCATCCCTAGTGTCAATCCATCAATCACAATACTATGATCCTCGTGCCTTTGTTGAGGAATCCTCATTGTCTCAGCTCTTGTGGGCCCTCTTCTATTGACTTCAACACATTTATTCCAGGAGAGTGGTTTAGAGGGTGGTGTACCTTGGTTCTGGACTATTGGGTTGGAGCCTGATTATCTTCTTTATTCAGATGTATTGCTGCATTGGACCCTAGTTCTTAACGTGGCGGCAACGTCACCCATAAATGTACGCTGCCAGGGGGGGCGACAGTGATTATTTGGAGCCCCCCCCCCCTTAGCGGGGGATCGGGGGCAACACCCCCGAAGCTAAAAATAGATATAAAATTGCCTTGTAAAATGCTGTAATTTCGTAGTCAATCTGGGCCATTCATTAGGCAGAGATCTATGAGGGAATTGTATTGCGTCTAGGTATATCTGTATTCTGAGTGAGAAAGAGAGAGGAGATTGTGTGAGAGCGAAGAGGGAATTACAACAGATCTAATGTAGGTTGTATCTCTTCAGTTTGTTGGATAATATAAAAGGATGAATTGGTTGTTTCTCCATGGACGTAGCCCAAATTGGGTGAACCATGTATATTTGTGTTTCTCTTATTTTATGTGTCTTCTGTGTTTATATTTCTGCAATATATTTTATGTGTTCCATTTCTCTGTAATATATAATTTTCTAACAATTGGTATTAGAGTTGAAGGTCTATTTGGTTGATAAATTCGCAGGAGAGAAGAGCCCCTGGTTCGAGTGGGAGCAATGGCGGAAGATGGTAGGTTTAGGGTTGAAAATTTTAACGAAAAAAATACTAGCTGTGGAAGATTATCTGTATCAGAAAGATCTGTACCTACCATTGAGTGGAAAGACAAAGAAGTCGACAGGTCTGATAGACACAGAATGGGATATTCTCGACATAAAGGCACTTGGAACAATATGGTTATGTTTAGCGGCATCGATAGCCTTTAATATTTCAAAGGAAACGACAACGGAGGGTTTAATATCGGCATTGACCAAACTATATGAAAAACCCTCAACCTCAAATAAGGTATTCCTTATGAAGCATTTATTTAATATGAAGATGTCAAAAGCTGGATCTGTTGTTGATCATTTAAATGAATTTAATACAGTTACCAGTCAGTTAAGTTATGTAAGAGTAACTTTTGATGATGAAGTTAGGGCTTTGTTATTTCTGTGCTCATTGCCAAAAAGTTGGAATGGTTTAGTTATGGCCATTAGTAACTTTGTCTCTGGATCTAGTACTCTACATTTTGATGATGTTGTTGGTGCAATCCTTAGCGAGGAAATGCGACGGAAAAGATCTGGTGAGACATTAGGTAATGCTTTGACTGCAAAGACGAGGGGAAGAAAAATGGAAAGAGGAAAGAGACAGGATATTGCAGTAAGTCAAGGAAAGGCAGATCCAAGTCCAGATCGGGGATAGTGTGCTGGAAATGCAGGAAGAAAGGACACCTGAATAAAGATTGCAAGTCTCAGAAGGGAAAAGAAGGAGCCGTGCAACAAGAAAACAATCATGAAGTGAATGTGATAGGTGATGTGTTGCAAGATGCTTTGATTCTTTCATTAGAAAATATTATTGATGCCTAGGTGGTAGATTCAAGGGCCTCATTCCATGCCACACTTGATAGGAAACATTTTCATGATTATGTTCAAGGAGACTTTGGACAAGTTCGATTGGGTGATGATAAACCCTGTAAAATCATTGGAATGGGTATAGCTTTCATAAAACATCAGAATGGAAATCAATGGCTATTGAAGGAGGTAAGGCATGTTCTAGATCTAAAGAAAAATCTGATTTCAACAGGGAAGTTGGGAGGTGAAGGCTGTGTAACTACTTTTATAGATAAAACCTGAAAGGTCACTAAAGGATCCCTGGTAATAGCAAAAGGAGAAAAGTTTGGTACATTGTATTTATGCAATGGTATTTCTAATTCTGTTAATGCTTTAACCTCTACAGGAGAAGATACGAAATTGTGGCATCATAGTCTCAGGCACATGAGTGAGAAGGGGATGCAAATTATTCACTCAAGAAATTTGTTGCCAAGTTTGAAGCATGTTGATTTAAAATTCTGTGAGAATTGTGTTTATGGAAAACAAAAGAGAGTCAAATTCCTCAGAGTTGGGAAAGAAAAGAAGAGCGAAAAATTAGAGCTTGTGCATACAGATGTATGGGGAACTGTTCATGTATCATCTCTTGGTGGCTCTCGTTATTATGTTACTTTTATTGATGATGCAACCAGAAAAACCTAGATTTATTGTATTCGAAATAAATCTGATGTATTTGATACTTTCAAGAAATGGAAAGATTTGGTTGAAAATGAGAGGAATATTCCAACAAAGAGGAATATTCCAAATCAAACAATGGAGGTGAATATTCCAAAAAAGAGTTTGATAGGTACTGTTCAGAGAATGGAATTCGCAGAAAGAAGACAGTTCCAGGAACACCACAAGAAAATGGTGTGTCATAAAGGATGAACGGGACAATCATGGAGAGTGCAATGTGCATGAGATTGCATGCAGGATTGCCTTTACAATTTTGGGCAGATGTTGTAGATATTGTTGTTTATCTAATAAACAGAGGGCCTTAAAGTTCCTTGGATGGTGGTATTCCAAAGGAGGCATGGATAGGTAAAAAGGTAAACTACTCATTTTTAAATACTTTTGGTTGTGAAGCCTTTGTCCACATTAATAAAGAAAATAGAACAAAGCTTGAGGCAAAATCAAAGAAATGTACCTTTATTGGATATGGTGTTAATGATTTTGGTTATTGCTTTTATGATTATGAAAAACACAAAATCATTCGGAGCAGAGATGTCATATTCAATGAAAAGGTTTTGTATAAGGATCAGATGTAGGAAAAGAAACAGGGAAAAGAAAACAAAGAATACATTGTGCTTGATGAGATCACAGAAAATGTGAAGGTGCCTGAAAATCATAATGATCAATAGCCAGAACAACAACAACAACCACAACAGCAACAAGAACCCCAAACGCCTGACAGTGGTGTTAGAAGATCTACCAGGATAAGTAGACCCCCTGAACGATACTCTCCTCGATTATATTATGTATTGTTGATTGATTCTGCTGAACCGGAATGTTATGAAGAAGCAGTGTAGGTAGAAACCAAGAAGAAGTGGGAGAAAGTCGTGAAAGAAGAGATGGACTCATTAGCACATAACCAGACTTGCGACTTAGTCAGGTTTCCTGAAAGTAAAACATCATTGTAGAATAAATGGGTTTACAGGTTGAAGGAAGAAGATGGAGGTAGAAAAAGGTATAAAGCTAGACTTGTGGTGAAGAGGTTTGCACAGAAAAAGGGTATAGACTTTGATGATGATCCAGGTGGCTCCAGAGAGACACACAGGACAAATAGGGCTTATGAACGCTCAGAATGATTTCGACCCAAGACCAGAGTGTAGATCTCGTAGTCCTGATCGTGGAGGTGCGAACAGTTCGTCAATCCGAGCTCGTATGAGGGAGAATGGGCCAGTTAAACTTTTCGTCAAGGTTGGGTTGTGAGCCAAGTTTAAGTGTCCTACAATTTGACTAACCCCAAAGCATGAAACCTAGCTCCCGAAATCGGTTGAAATTGTGGCCTCGTTAAAACGCCCAATATCCCTTATTTTTGAAAAAAAATAAAATGACTTTATTTTTAAAAATAAAAATACATTTATATTTATATATAAATTGGTGGCGGGCCATGACCCCCGCCACCGCCGTCGCACCCCACAAAAATCATAACAATTTTTTTATTAAAAGTTCGATGGGCCATGAACCCCACCGGCCTAACCCCTCCCGCAACTATATTTAAAAACCATATATATTTTAGGGTCGGCGGCGATCACCCCGCCAAACCCTCCAACCACCTCGCATAAACGATACCACAGTGTATTATTGGGGTGGGCATGAGCCACCGCCGGTGGACCCAGCCCACACCCTAAAACCATTAAAACATGCACCGTCAACATGTGATATGGGACTGGTGGGGGTCGAACCTGCCCGGCCCACGTGGCTGGCCCCTAAGTGGGCGGCCCCAAAACGTTAATGCAACCGAAACCATTAACACTTAACACATCATCACACGCCAATGCAAGTGGATACAGATTCATGGGGGTGGACCGCCCAATGCGAAACCTACCCCCACTTAAATCATTCAGCTTAAAACTCAAACTAAAATGTGTCTTAAAAAAGGAGGGGTGGGGATTGATCACCCGACCTCTCCTCCACTATTTTTGACTTAAACCAATCCTCCTAACTTCATACATTGGTTAATCCACCGGAGGTAATTTATATAAACCCAGAATTTATTCAATTCGGGGCAGATGGAGGAACCATGAGTGGGGATGCAAATCAAGGTGAATTAATTAATTTTTAATGCAGGAACCATGAATTTTGCAAGAGGGTCAAATTTTCACTTTGTCAGATTTTGACAAATTTTATATGGATTCAACACCTCTCATCACTACGAATGCAATGGCGTTGTCCGTTTCTACATCAAAGTTCTACATTTTTCGGTCATTTTCCAGAATGCACGTGGAATCCTTATTGCTGCAAAAATAGGGAGTGGAACCATGAGCCTTGAAATTTTCGCGAGGTAAAATTTTCCCATGTCAGAATATAGTCAAGTTTATACTTGTTTTTCATGGTTTTTCGTAGGGATCGCAATGGCGAGGTCAAATTCGCCATTTGAGTTTCATATTTCCAGCCCACCCATGGAGCAGAATCTTTGACGAATCTGGGGGAATCTAAAAGATTCCTTGAGCCCCAGATTCTCAACTTCTCAAAATTCAGATTTTGGACAATCGATTTTGCACTACTCAATGCCACAATTCTGACGGTGCATTCAGATTTGCCATTCTCTCATTCTATTCTTCAGCCACTTTTCTAATTGGAATGCAGGTGAACTCCGTTATCAACGGCTTATGTTTTTATGTTGTTGATGATTGACATGTTCCTCTTCTTGATAGCATGCAAATGTATTCCTTTATGTTCTTTTAAAATGTAATTTAACACATCACGAAAGTAAAATGTCTTGGAAGGGTCCTTTGCCACACCCGGACCTAGATCAAGTGGTATCAGAGTGGTCTTTGTGTTGATGTGAATTGCAGCGTGAACAATGGAACATGTAGCGACAGAGGATGAAAAAGCGATGTATGAGACCATGATTAACATTTCCAAAAGGGTAGAGATAATGTATGAAACTCTACAAATAGAAACAGAGGAAAAGGAGCGATTACAGCTTTAGTTGCAAGCCACAGCAGAGGCCCTAGAAGAACTGAAGCAAAACAAACATAATTTTCAAATAGAGAATGATGAATTGAAGACACTTCTACATGAAGAGAAAGAGCAAAAACGGAGTTTTCTATGACAGCTACAAGAAAAGGATGAGGCCTTGGAAAAGCTACAACATGACCGATGTGAGGTAAAAAGTAATTCTCTGAATTCATGTATATTTCCTGATGATGATTTCGTTGTTTTTGAAAATCATACCACTCTGTTGAAGGGAATAGGGTATGAAGGAAAAGGCTTGGGAATTAATGGCCAAGGCATTATCAACCCCATCAAAGTAGAGGAATTACCATGTCGAACAAGACTTGGGTATGTCAGAAAGGAAGTTGGGGAATGTGCCACGACAGTTAGCGAACCACCAACAACGGATGATGAGAAACCCTCATCAGTTCTTTCCAAATAAAAAGAGGAGGTAAAAGATGTTGATTTCCTTTTAGTTTCATCATCACATAGTATGATTTGTGTTGGAGATGTGGAGATCCCAATTACAGGGACAAACATGAGGCTCCTTACAAAGATGAGGCACAAGGAGGAGAAAAGCTTGGTGTTAAAAACCAAGGCATAACTCAACCATTGGAGGTTATGCAAAGACATTAATTTGCGGGCTTGAGATACACTAAAGGAGAATGCTCGAAGGTATCAAATTCGTCCGAGACGTCGCTGAAATCGTCGAGGAAATAGAATGATGGGAAAACATCCCCATCATCCCATGGTAGTTTCCATTGCAAGGAAAGCGCTAAGAAAAATAAAATCTCATCGCCATACTTACACCAGAGATAGCATGGAAAGGTATAACCACTTTCGACATGCGAATGTTCATTTCGATCATGATCATCTTGTTAATGATGAACGAAGAACATGGCATCAAAAAACATGTACCTTTTGTGGATTATGTAACCATACATTTTCTAAGTGTTGGAAAAGAATGGCATCACACAAAAGGATGAGGCATGAAAGACCCTCTCAAAAGCATGTAAAGAAGCAGGTTAAGCAAATTTGGAGGAAGAAGATGTATTGCAGTCATTGTGATAGAAGTGGCCATCAAAGAGCCACTCGTTGGAGGCTCCATCCATAGCAGTGCCTTAAAGACAAAGTGTCGGTGCATGAACTAGGTGAAGCAGTTGGACAACAAGCAAAATCGCCACAAGGAGGCAACACATTCACCTTGATAAGTGAAAAATGGTTTCTAGACATGTTGTCATTTCATGGTCATTCTTTTGTTGCAGTTTAAAATGTAAAAGTGATGATGTGCTTTCCATCACTTGTTCAAAAACAATGATGTCTGGGCTTATTTGGTGTCGCATGTTAAACTATGAATGTGATGCTATGTTTCCATCACTTGTCAACACAATAGTGTTTGGCCTTATGTTTGTAAATCATGTGTTGCAGTGGTGATGTGTTTTCCATCACTTGTTGAAGCAACAATGATAGGTTGGCCTTGTTGTCATAGCTGAGGTCTTACATCCATCGTGATGTAAACTTGACCACCATGTATGTGTTACAAACTCATGGCAAGTGTGGGATGTTTGGGTCATTAGTTGGTCATGACAGTCAAGCATGTAATTTGAAAAACAATGTACTGCAGGTTGTAGAGGTAGCAGGTGTCGGCTCATCACTTAAGGCCCGAACAACAAAGGTGAAGGAGATGGAAGTGAGACATTTTCAAGATGCTTGTGATGCAGACAAGGTACAAAGAAGTTGCAGGTTATTGTTCATGCTTTTGGAGGACCAAAAGCTCCTTAGTGGGGAGGATTGATCCAGGTGGCTCCAAATAGACACACAGGACAAAGAGGGTATATGAATTCTCTAAAATCAAAGTGCTCAGAATGACTTCGACCTAGGACCAGAGCATACATCTCATCGTCTTGATCACGAAGGTGCAAACGGTTCGTCAAACAAAGCTCGTATGAGGAAGAACGGGCCATTCAAAATTTTGGTCAAAGTTGGGCTGTGGGCCAGGTTTAAGTGTCCTACAATTTGACCAACCCCGAAGCATGAAACCTAGCTCTCGAAATCGGTCGAAATTGTGGCCTCGTTAAAATGCCCAATATCCCTTATTTTTGAAAAAAAATAAAATGACTATTTATTTTTAAAATATATATATATATATATATATATATATAAATTGGTGGCGGGCCATGACCCCCGCCACCGCCGTCGCATCCCACAAAAATCATAAATTTTTTTTTATTAAAAGGTCGATGGGCCATGAACCCCGCCGATCTAACCCCTCCTGCAACTATATTTAAAACCCACATATATTTTAGGGTCGGCGACCATCACCCCGTCGAACCATCCAACCACCTCGTATAAACGATACCACAGTGTATTATTGGGGTGGGCATGGGCCACTGCCGGTGGACCCGGCCCACACCCCGAAACCATTAAAACATGCGCCGTCAACATGTGATACGGGACCGGCGGGGGTCGAACCCGCCTAGCCCACATGGTCGGCCCCCAAGCGGGCGGCCGCAAAACGTTAATGTGACCGAAACCATTAACACTGTTCACATCATCATGCGCCAATGCAAGTAGATATGAAGTCATGGGGGTGGGCCGCCCATTTTGGAACCAACCCCCACTTAAATCATTCAGTTAAAAACTCAAACTAAAATGTGTTTAAAAAAAGGAGGGGCGAGGATTGATCACCCGACCCCTCCTCCACTATTTTTGACTTTAACCAATCCTCCTAATTGCACATATTGGTTAATCCGCTGGAGGTAATTTATATAAACCTGGAATTTATTCAGTTCGGGGAAGATGGAGGAACCAAGAGTGGGCACGCAAATCGAGGTGAATTAATTAATTTTTAATGCAGGAACCATGAATTTTGCAGGAGGGCCAAATTTCCACTTTGTCAGATTTTGACAAATTTTATATGGATTCAACACCTCTAGTCGCCACGAATGCAATGGAATTGTCTATTTCTCCATCAAATTTCTTCATCTTTCGGTCATTTTTCAGAATTCATGTGGAACCATGATTACTGCAAAAACAGGGAGCAGAACCATGAGCCTTGAAATTTTCCCGAGGAGGTAAAATTTTTCCATGTCGGAATATAGTCAAGTTTATACTTGTTTTTCACAGTTTTCTGCAGGGATCACAATGGCGAGGTCAGATTTGCCATTTGAGTTGCATATTTCTAGTCCACCCATGGAGCAGAATCTTTGAGGAATCCTAGGGGAATCTAAAAGATTCCTTGAGCCCCAGATTCTCAACTTCTCATAATTCAGATTTTGGACAGTCGATTTTGCACTACTCGACGCCAAAAATCTAATGGTGCATTCAGATTTGTCATTCTCTCATTCTATTCTTCAGCCACTTTTCTAAGTGGAATGGAGGCGAACTCCATTATCAATGGCTTATGTTCTTATGTCGCTGATGATTGACATGTTCCTCTTCTTTACAACATGCATATGTATTCCTTTATGTTCTTTTAAAATGCAATTTAACACATCATGAAAGTAAAAGGTCTTGGAAGGGTCCTTCGTCACACCCGGACTTGGATCAGCTGAGATATTTGCTCCTGTTGTTAAAATGACTTCAATCAGAACTATTTTAAGTCTAGTAGAGTTGAAGATTGCATATTGAGCAGTTAGATGTAAAGAGAACTTTTCTCCATGGGGATTTGGAGGAAGAGATATATATGCAGCAGCCGCAAAAGGATATGAGGTCAAAGGGAAGGAGAAACTAGTGTGTATGTTGAAGAAGAGCTTGTATGGCTTAAAACTGGCTCCAAGGCAGTGGTATCTAAAATTTGACAGGTTTATGTCTCAACAAGGTTATACTAGATGTCACTCTAATCATTTTGTTTATCTCAAAAGGAAAAATGATGGTAGCTATATTATATTGTTATTATATGTAGATGACATGCTTGTTGTAGGTTCTAACATGTAGGAAATAAATGTGCTCAAAAGGAAATTGGCAAACTCGTTTGCAATGAAGGATTTGGATGTTGCAAAACAAATCCTTGGTATGAGAATAACTAGAGACAGGAAGAATCAAAAATTAGCATTCTCTCAGAGTGAGTACATAGAAAAGGTGTTGAAAAGATTTAATATGTGGAATGCAAAACCTATTAGTATACCTTTGTCTAGCCATTTCAAACTAAGTAAGGAGGTGTGTCCCAAGACTCAAGAAGAAATGGCTTATATGTCTAAAGTTACATACGCATCAACAGTTGGAAGCTTAATGTATGCAATGGTCTGCACAAGGCTTGATATTGCACATGTAGTGGGAGTTATAAGCAGGTACATGAACAATCCAGGAAAAGAACATTGGATGGCGATGAGGTGGATTCTCAGGTATTTGGCAGGTACTAAAAATAAAACATTATGCTTTGGTGGTTCAAACATTGCTCTACAGGGTTATGTTGATGCAGATATGGTAGGTGATAAAGATAAGAGGAGGAGCACCACAGGGTATGTGTTTACTGTAGATGGAACAGCTGTCAGTTGGGTTTCAAAAATGCAAAGTGTTGTTGCACTCTCAACAACGTAAGCAGAGTATGTTGCTGCTACAAAGGCTAATAAAGAAATGATTTGGTTACAAAGGTTTCTGGATGAATTGGGTAAGAAGCAGAAGTTGGGAAGGTTATACAGTGACAGCCAAAGTGCCATACATCGTGCAAAGAACTCTACATTTCATTCCAAGAATAAATATATACAGCTCAAGTACCATTTCATACAGCCAGTGTTGGAAGATGGACAGTTGAAGCTGGAAAAGATACACACTAGCTAAAATCTTGCAGATATGTTAACAAAAGTTGTAACCAGGGAGAAACTGAGATTCTGCTCGGTTTTAGTTGGTCTTCAAGTATGATGATGAAGATGAGAAACAACCAGGTCCAAAGTGAAGTCATTGTCCAGCAAATGAAGTAGCGGTGGAGTTGCTATAATCAGTCTCCAAGTGGGAGATTGTTGGGTGTGGAGCCTAATTATCTTCTTTATTTAGAGGTATTGCCGCATTGGACCCTAGTTTGTAATGTGGCGGCAATGCCACCCATAAATGTACGCTGCCAGGGGGCGACAACGATTATTTGGAGCCCCCCCTTGGTAGGGGATCGGGGCCAGTGCCCCCGAAGCTAAAAATAGATGTAAAATTGCCTTGTAAAATGTTGTAATTTCGTAGTCAATCTAGGTCGTTCATTAGGCAGAGATCTGACAGCAGAAGTTATGTTTAATTTAGAGTTTTTTTCCTTAGAAGGCAACCCCTCGCTATATATGAGGGAATTCTATGGTGTCTAGGTAGATATGTATTCTGAGTGAGAAAGATAGAGGAGATTATGTGAGAGCGAAAAGGGAATTACAACGGATCTGTTGTAGGTTGTATCTCTTTAGTTTGATGGATAATATAAAAGGAAGACATGGTTGTTTCTCCCTGGACGTAGCCCAAATTGGGTGAACCACATATATCTGTGTCTCTCTTGTTTTATGTGTCTTCTGTGTTTATATTTCTACAATATATTTTATGTGTTCCATTGCTATGTAATATATAATTTTCTAACACTGGTCTTCATCATTTTTTAGTTCATTGGATCAATCAAATGGAATCACCATTTCCCTTTCACTTGGTTGTTTCTCATGTGCTTGCCTCCAACTCATTATCACACAATCGGGAATTGTACACTTAATGGTCCAATGATCCTGTAGATTGTACCAACATTTTCCGAGTGTGTGTGAGATGTTCCAGACCTCATGGGGGGTGGCCCTTCAGATAGCCCCCCACATTCCCATATGTCAGTAGCTCATGATTCAGCGTTAGTTGTAGTTTTGTAGATTTGACTGGTTTAGTTTCCGACGATCGCAATGCTCACAGCATGATCACCTCCTTTAGATAGTCCATTTAGATCTTGAGAACCCTTTCCTGTTCAACAGGGCTTCATTTGTGGTGATCCCCCCTCACCATGTTAGCTTGAGGGACATTATGTCTCATGTACTCAAATCAACAGATGTTATTGTATTAAGTCTTGGCCTCTATTTTTTAGCTGCATTATGTATATGGGACTCATTGTATCATTGTATAACTTTCTTCCCCATTAATGCTAGCATATCATATATGATGTATCATGTACTTTGTTGTTGGACACATAATTATTATTTGTACTCATATATCTCGGTGGGAATGGGTATGCCTCCCCCACCTCATTTGAGATCATATACTCCAAAATAAAAGTAGAATTATATTAGATTAGTAGGTCTTGCCCCCTCCATCTCGAGTCCTTCCTTCCATTGCTCTCTCTCTCTCTCTCTCTCTCTCTCTCCCCTTCGGTGTCTCGTGAAATTGAAATACACAATGTATTTCGGTCATATGATTTTCTCTTGACACTCTTACGTTGGGGGAAAATCTATTATCACCCAAAAAATGATCACCTAGCCATTTTTTACCAGGTGGATTGAAATACACCATGTAGGATTAATTTTTACCATGATAAACCCACTTTCACCATAGAAAATAATCTAGTAAACCATTTTTCATAAATTATTTCTCATTAAAATTCGAAAACCCTGTGAGAATAATTGAATAAATAATTTTGTTTAATTTTCTCTAGAAATAATTATTAAATAATTATTTGATATTTCTTTCTTAATTATTTTTTACTTAATCACCTTGGAATAATTAAATGAATCAAAATTTATTTATTATTCCTTATTTATTCCATGTTTTCCTTATGAGATAATTATTAAACCATTATTTAATAATTATTTCTTTCTTAATTCTCACAAAGTGATTAATAAATCATTTTTATTTGTTAATTACTTCAATCACTTTCTAAATAAAGATATTTGACTATTTTGAATATCTTTTCCCTCTCAAAAAATATAATAAAATATCTCCAACGGCTAGATTTTGATTTGGTCAATAACATTTTATTATTTTTTAATTACTAATTTACCTCAATATTTTGTTATAAATAAGAGGGTTTTGCATTCATTTTTCACATGACCATTTTCATCGTCACCACTATCGTCTCATCATATTTGAGTTCCCACTTGATTTCAAGCTATTTTTGTTTTGTTTTTTTCCCATTGCAAGTTGAGACAGAGAAACAGATCATTGAACCACAAGGACATCAAAAGGACCCATTCCGCAGAGGGGGATCTATAGACCCTAGTTTATAAGTTCCCCTAACCAGGTGTATCATTTCCATTAATCCAATTTTCTTATTCATATGATCCATTGGGTTGCTACACTTTTATCTTTGTTGTTATATGCTTTTGGTCGCATATGATCTTTTGTTGCAGGGTTTTCCTTCATTTTTCATTGCATATCTAAAGCATAGACAACCATATTTTATTGTTGGGGTTACCTGTCATTAGTGACTTAACTAAAGCATTTTTGGTACACTTCTCCAAAATATTTACACTAACAAATGGTGACTCCACTAGTGTAGTAATTCAGAACCTTGGTGACTATGTTTTTAGTTATTTTCAGTGTTCCTTCATATTTTTGTTCCTCTTAATTTCTATTTTTAGATCACCTTAGTTTTCTGAAGAAAAAAAATTGTTTCTTTTGGGGTTCTAAATATTTCTGCAAGTCACAGTTACCAGTCGAGCAAGAGATGACGCATGTTAGGTCAGATCTACTGAGTGAGAGAAGTAGGAATAGAGCACACATTTTGGCCCAATAACTGTGATGATGAGCCTAGGTATTGCAACAATAATGCTACAACTCTCAGGGCTACCAGCTTTACTTATCAACTCGGGGTTCGTACAAACTTGGAGGTGATAGTGCTATATGCACAAGTAAAAGTGAAGATACTGCTTGTTGTCACTACTCATCTGGCAAGAGACCCCAGGGGTTCCAAGCCAGACTTCTATAGGGTCAAAAGAAGCTTAATTCTTTGATGGAAGGAGAGCAAACCTATTCTAAGAGAGAGCTACTCTACTGCAGTAATGAAGAAAACAACATGAAATGCTTAAAACATACCATAACCTAACTAACTAATCAAACATTATGCTAAGCAAAATTACTAAATCAACACTAATCTAATTCTAATTATCTAAGTTGCAGAAGTAAAGAGCATAAAAACTAGACTAAGGTGTAAGAAAAGAACTAAACTAACTCGGCTTTCAAGTAGAAGAACTGTCGGAGGATGAAATTAGTGAAAGGAGGACGTCAGGGAGCAACAATGCATAAGAATCGTTGGATCATTGGGGTGAAAGGCAAATGAACGACAAAGATTAGATCACAAGAGGTTACGTAGATAGATGGTCGAACATGGTTAACTAACAGGATGAACGGTGGAGATGTTATCATGAAGGCTTAATTGAATGGATGGACGAACAAGGGAACAAAGCAGACGAACGACGAAGATCGTGTCACGAGGCATTAGGTGAGTGGATGGATGAACGAGGTTAATAGGAGATGAATGGCTGAGATCTAATCGCGTGGGTGAAGTTAAGAGATGGATGGACGAGGCTAACAGGAGTAATGAATGGCTGAGATCTTATCGCGCGGGTGAAGTCAAGAGATGGACAATAGAGATCATATCACGGGGAAAAGAAACATGCGGAAATGAGGGAGCGGGTTTCTAAGGCGGTAAGTAGTTTCTCGCGCACCCTTCAGGCTATAACCAGTATTTCGAAATTTCACGCGATTAGCCTTACTATGCGACACGTAGCATGAGAAAACCACTTTTCTGGTGTGCTCTCACGTGGATAATGTTCATGCACTAATCTGCGCGAGATTGCGCGATGGCCGTTAGATCAAGCAGGGCTGATCAACGGTGGAGATCGGTCAAGCTAGTTGGCAATCGAGTGAAGTGACAGCCGTCGGATCAGGCAAGGCAGATCGACGATGGGGACTTAAAGTGCATAAAGTGATCGCGTGACATGCTAGCCGTCGGATCAAGGGACAGATCGATGGTGGAGATTAAAGCTCATAAAGTGAGTGGAAGACTCCATGTGAGGCAACAGTGGAGAAAATAGTGAATCAGACGGTGATTGTGAAGGTTTTTGGCTGATCAGACGGCGAGGAAGTGATGCATGAGGAAAGTGATGGAGGCGGTTTCAAATGAAAATGACAGAGAAAACCAGTGCAGGTGAACAAATAACTGCATTAAACAACGAACTCCATAGCCCATGCGAGAACTAGAGACCTGTGTTTTTGGGGTTGTTGAAGGGTCCCTTCCTCAAGTCATGGTCCCAGAGGGAGGAGATGAGGCCGAGACACCTGCGCACAACTTGATAGTGATCTTTTCCCTCTAAATAACCTGTGAAATAAAAAAAGGCATAAATGAAAGTAAACTACAAAAAATGTAGCTAATGAAGCAAATGAACATGAAAACCATGCATGATCTATGCTATATTGCTGTAATGAAAGTGCAACTACTTAAGCAAATAAACAGAACAGAACTCTATGCTAGCATACATGTACAGTAAAGAGGAGCTTTGGCTGCTTGGGTTGGACCCTAACCCAAGAGCTTCAGCCCTCAGAGTTAACTCAACACTGGCTTAAAAAGAACTCATTCTTATTATAAAAACCATAGATTATCGAGAAAACGGTCACAAGTCTTTGCAACTCAGAAATAAAACAGAGTTTTTACAAATGAAGTCTGAATCCTAATGAGGTCCTAAGCCTCTCTACTTATACATCTCATAAACTGGTTTCTGTCACTTTCATTTGCTTGGCTGTCTTCTAGTCTTCAAAGTGATGGTTGTTTGCACTCCAAGCTGGTGGAGGAATATTTGAATGGAGGGGTAAAAAATGAGGAGGACTTACCTCCTATAATTACTATCCCTTGTCCCACTCTAGTTTTACTAAGGTCTTTGCCATAGTTCCTTTCTTTTATCCTTTATTCCTGCATTACATGCACATTATACCACAAAGCCAAATATTTAACCCTAACTCATTTCATAAATAAAATATAATCAAAATCATGCAATAAGTTGTGAGAATAGTTAGTTTGACTAAGCTAGGAGGTGAATTAAGGCCCATATAATTACTCAATGATGAGGCTCATCATCACCCCCTACTAAAAGTGTTGCTCATCCTCTGAGCAACTTAGTCAATGTCCATGTCCTTCATGGCTCTGGTAGCCTCTCTGACATCCCATGCTTCTACTATGGTCTTTTCTTCTTGTTCATAGAAGCCCACTTTCCTTTCTACTTCTTCCCTTTGCCTCTTTTCCTCTTCTTCTTTTCTCCATTCTAGCATCCCTAGGACTAGTGGTGGATTGAGTTTTAGGCCTATCCAATTGACCTTCAACCTTTGCATTGATTTCTCATACATAGGTGTCATGTTGAGTGATTTTATCAACCTTTGAGGGGAGTGATATTCTCTGAGCTTAAAATTGTGTGGCAGTGTGTTCCATCTCCTTTAGCAGGCATGTATATTATCATCTTAGCAGCCTAAACATATCATCAAAATGTGAAATTGCTTGCTCTTGGGGAGTAAGATATCTAAGTGTCAGCTAAGGATCATTTGCAATTAGATTATGGGTGCTGATTAGGGCCATGGGATTTAATTGTTTAGCTTTGATAAAAAGAGGTTTATTTTTCTCTCTAACCAATATTATTTTCATCTCTGCAACCCTTGACTTCTCATGGTTCATTGATGATGCCAAAGCCATCAATTGTAGATCTCCTAGCTCTGCATTAGGATCCCAAATATTCATGTTTGTGAGGGCCATGTTATGCAAGTAAAACTTAGCCATTTTGGCCCCATCCTTTAGTACACTTTGATCACAAAGATCAATAAACTGTCAGCAGTCCTAAAATGGCATGGTGCTCCTTTGTGCTAGTGTTTTAATCTGAAATTGCAGCCATTGTTCTCTAAGATAAAGATCATAGGATTTAGCTGGCATCCTACACTGAATGGCCTCCAAAGAGAGGTTGGCCATATATGCTAGTAGGTCTTTCTTTTCCTACAGTTGTCCTCTCTATTTTTCTTATCTTCTTCCTTTTGTTGTTCTTTCGCATCTCCATCAGTTTATTACTATGTTTCCTCCACTTGTTTTAGCATCATCCTCCTTGTCTTCTTTCAGCATGTTGCTCTGTATTAGTTTCTTATTCACCCATCTCATCCCCATCTAGCTCTGTATCTTCTTCTTCTTGTTTTGCCTCCTCCTCACTGACGGAAGGACTAAAATCATAGATGAGGGTTGTTAGGGTCCCACCCTAACCCCCTTATTTATGTCATGGGAGCACGTCATAGTCAAGAGTCAATAAAGCCCATATTAATATTTGTAAGTGGTTAACCCGCAATTAATGACGGGACCATAGTTAGTTGCAAATGGTTCGTAGTATTAGATAGATGGTATTAATAAAACCCATGGTATTGGCCTGTGGTATTGCATGTATGAGTCCTATATAAAGGATAGAGACTCCCTGCGAGGAGCATTGTGTCTTATTTTTGTAGTCGAGCTCTGCTCTATTGGAGGTTGCCCCCTCGAAGAGGCAAGTGAACATTACTCTCTGAATAATAAAATCATTGCTATTCTGTGTTCTGGGTATCTTTTCTTCGCATATTCTGTATTTGGGTATCATTTTGCAGGTTAAGAGCATAACAAGTGGTATCAGAGCACTTTCCAGGGCCGGTGGGATCTCCAATTCTTAGCAAAAAAAAAATTCGGCTAGAGACGTGTTCCGGCGTCTTTAAACCACGGGATCTGTCGTTGAGCGCATAAACCTGCGGATTTGGGGAGGCATGCACGCAGGAAATACAAGAGGTGGTCACGTCTGTTGGACTCCCTTGTAACCCCTGTGGGTACCCCTTCGAGTAGTAGCGCATTAGACAGAACCGCGCACAGACTGTCTTCCACGTACCCTCTGGGTATATAGGAAGCCCCCTAGGCTACCTTGAAACCTCGGCATAGATAAGCCGTCGGTCGTCTTGTGGCTACAGTACACCGAGAACAACACTCGGAGAGATTACTCGCCCGTACGATAGGGAAGTCGGGTTGTACGGCTAAGGGTACGGTCGATCCTCCTTAGTTAGAGCCCTGAAACATTGGGCCAAGTACTACTGCCAGACCCTTATGTATATTGCGATCTGTAGCACCTGACACTCCTCACGACCATAGTTTCCTTTTCTATCGGGGGATCACACATCATCTATTCCCGATCCGCGTGTGCAAAGAGGTGCAGCAGCAGCAGACATCAGTCCCGCAGATCCATCAGATCCGCCGCAGCAGTTGTTCCGCCATTCAGATCTCTCAGACCCACCAGATCAGAGTTGTTGTGAAGGGTTCCTATACCGGGGTATACTTTTCGCAGGACTTTTGGCAGCATTGACATTTTGAGGATTTGGCGACTGCAGTATTGATCAAGGAGTAAAACTCCGTTAGGAGTTTTCAAAAAAAAAAGTCTGAGATCTTCCGGGGCGCTTATTGGTGATCTAGCCCATCAGAATCAGGACGACGAGCTGAGCAAGGTGGTACCATTCAATTTATTAGTAAAAAAATTTAGGCGGTCCCAATTTTTCATCAGGTTGGTGTATGGTAGAAACTAGAGCTCAAGCGATGGCCAATGAAAGGATGGACAAACTTGAAGAAACTGTGAACTCCATCCAAACTGAGATTCGCGGACTAAGTCTCCAGATGCAGCAATTACTCCCGAAGGGCAAGGAGCAAGCCCACGAGGAGGCGTATAATGGCCATGAATACAATGAGGGTGAGTCTAGCCACTCTCCTCACATCTGGCACACCCATCCACCACCCAGTCAGCGACCTCCCAAGTTGGATGTGCATAAATTTGACGGTTCTCACCCGTCTGCATGGCTAGCACAAATGGAGCAGTATTTCAAATTGAATCATATCCCAGAGGATGCGACTAAGCTTATGTTGGGGAGCATGTACTTGGACAATGAACGGTGGCAATGGTGGGAATGGCATCAGCGTTGCAATGGACCTTTTAAGACTTGGACCCAATTTACCAAAGCTCTTCGAGATCGCTTTGAACAGGAAGACTCTTTTTTGGGTCGTCTCACTAAGCTCTGACAGGCTGGTACAGTGGATGAATATATTACCGCTTTTGAATCCTTAGACTTCCGCACTAGGGGTCTCACAGATGAGTTCTACATGGAATGTTTTATCAGTGGTCTTAAAGAAGCCATCAAAGCTCAAGTTCTACTTCACCACCCTCCCACGTGGACGGAGGCTTGCCAGGTAGCTCGTAAGGTGGAACGTGCATTAGCAGCCCAATACAGTCGCCCAAATTTGCCCGCTAAAGGTCATCCCCCACAGGCTCACAACACGACTCAAACACTCAAGGTCCAAAAGGTGTCACCTGTGGAAATGGCCGAAAGAAGGAAGCAAGGACTATGTTACTACTGTGATGAAAAATACTCCCCAAGTCATAAATGCAAGGAGCCCAAATTTTTTCAAATAGATGCCACTGACTACAGCTCAACAGAGGAAGATCCACCACTTGAGGAACATGAGGCGCTAGAAGAAGACAACCCAAAGGAGAATGTCTCTGATGAACCAGTTATTTCGCTGCATGCGTTGGCAAGGATTTCTTCCCCTCAAACTCTCAAAATCTGGGGTTTTCTTAAACATCGCCCAGTAGTAGTCTTGATTGATAGTGGAAGTACCCATAATTTCATCCATCAAAAAATCGCAGAAGCATCGCATTGTTTTGTATGAGCAGTTTCTAACTTCCAAGTCCAAATTGCGGATGGGGGCACAATGAAATGTGAAGGCCGCTGTGAAAATGTCAAACTTCAAATGGGGGATTATCAGTTAAAAACCCACATGTTTGCCATACACATGGGGGGTTGTGACATTGTCCTTGGCGCTGAATGGCTCAGCACTCTTGGGCCAATCACAATGGATTTCCAGGAGTTATATATGAGTTTTAAGCAGAACAACTCCACACATACCCTCCGTGGACTCTAGGCGGGAGCCCCCTCTATCATCAGCTCGCATAGGATGGAAAAATTGTTAAAAAAGGGCCATCATGGAGTAGTAGCTCAATTTAATGCCATCCAAGTAGTCGAAACCATGTCTCTGCCAATTCATCATGAGATGCAACAGATTTTAAATAACCATCAAACGGTCTTTGACAAGCCTCATGAGCTTCCACCCTCACGAGGGGAACATGATCATAGCATCACCTTGGTTCCAGGGGCCCAACCCCCAAATGTGCGGCCATACAGATATCCGTTCACCCAAAAGAATTAAATAGAAAAAATCATCAAGGAACTGTTGGAAGCAGGTGTCATTCGTCCCAGCATTAGTCCTTATTCATCCCCAGTGGTCATGGTGCTCAAGAAAGATGGGGAGTGGCGGATGTGTCTCGACTTCAGGGCCCTCAATAAGTTGACAGTCAAAGATAAATTTCCCATCCCGGTGGTTGACGATTTGCTGGACAAACTCAATGGGGCTCAATTCTTCACTAAGTTGGATCTTCGCTCAGGCTACCACCAAATTCGCATGAAGGAAGTCGACATTCCCAAGACGACTTTCAGAACTCATGAAGGCCATTATGAGTTCTTGGTCATGCCATTTGGTCTTTGTAATGCCCCCTCTACTTTTCAGAGCCTTATGAATCACATTCTCAAACCATATCTCAGAAAATTTTTCCTTGTCTTCTTCGATGACATCCTCATCTATAGTGGCACTTGGGCTGCACATCTTCAACATGTAGATCTACTCTTGCAACTGCTCCGCAAGCATAAATTATTTGTCAAAATGTCCAAGTGTTCGTTTGGCATGGAAGAAGTTGAGTATTTGGGCCACATTGTGGGGCGTGAAGGTGTCAAGGTGGACCCCAAAAAGATCCAGGCAATGCAAGAATGGCCTCAACCTAAGACCTTGAAGAGCTTGAGAGGATTTTTGGGTCTCACAGGCTATTATCGTAAATTTGTCCGCAACTATGGCCGCATAGCGAAGCCCCTCACTCAACTCCTAAAGAAAAATTCCTTCTTCTGGAATGAGGAAGCACAACAGGCATTTACCGCTCTCAAAAACGCCATGTGTTCCACTCCAGTCTTAGCACTACCTGACTTCACCAAATCCTTTGTCATTGAATGTGATGCTTCGGGTACAGGTATTGGGGCGGTATTAATGCAGGAAGGGCGATCGTTGGCCTTCACAAGCCAACAACTCAGTGGGAGGAATCTGGGCCAATCTACCTATGAGAAGGAAATGATGGCCATCTTACATGCAATCGAGACCTGGCGACCTTACTTATTGGGGCGACGTTTCCAAATCCACACATATCATCACAGTCTTAAATATTTTTTGGAGCAACGCCTATCCTCCCCACACCAAAATAAATGGTTAGCCAAAATGCTGGGATATGATTATGAGATCATTTACAAGAAAGGGAAAGACAATAGTGTAGCAGATGCATTATCTCGCCAATTTGAGGAGGAAAATACTCTGCTCGCAATTTCCCTCCCCATTCTAGACTGGATTGAAGAGGCTCGCAGGGAATGGTTTTCACACCCGGGCTCTCCCAACTCATTTCTCAATTGCAGGTAGATCCTAATTCCACCAAGGGCTACTCGTGGCAGAATGATATTCTTCACTACAAGGATAGAGTCGTAATCTCACCAACCTCCACCCTCAAAAGTCGCATTTTGGCAGAATTGCACTCATCTCCCATTGCAGGACATTCGGGCTTTCAGAAGACGTATGCTCGCACCAGAAGATCATTTTTTTGGACAGGCATGAAAAAGGACATCCTTACCTTCGTAGCAGAATGTGATGTCTTTCAACGCCACAAAGGGGAAACCGTCAACACACCAGGCACATTACAACCATTGCCCATTCCGGCATCAATTTGGACGGAGGTTTCTATGGATTTCATTACAGGTCTTCCAAAGTCAAGGAACAAGTCAGTCATCATGGTGGTTGTGGACCGACTGTCGAAGTATGCTCATTTATGCGCCCTACCCCACCCGTTTACACCAACTTTGGTTGCTCAATCTTTCATGGATCAGATCTTCAAATTGCATGGCATGCCCACTTCTATTGTGTCCGACCGCGACCCGATCTTCACCAGTAATTTTTGGCAGGAACTCTTCAGAATACAAGGCACTCAACTCAAACTCAGTACTTCATATCATCCGCAAACAGATGGTCAAACCGAAGCCGTCAACAAATGTCTAGAAACCTACCTTAGGTGTTTCACTTCAGAAAAGCAACACCTTTGGGTACAGTGGTTACCTCTGGCTGAATGGTGGTATAACACCAATTATCATGCCACCACCAAATGACTCCCTATGAAGCAGTATATGGTCAACTTCCGCCTTCCCCTACTTCTTATCTCAAGGGGTGCTCCAAAGTACAAGCAGTGGATCAACTCCTACAACACCGCGCAACCATGCTCGCCCATCTTAGAGAGAATCTTCATCAAGCTCAGAACCGCATGAAGCAACAGGTCGACCAGCATCGCTCAGAGCGCCAATTTCAAGAAGGGGATCAGGTATTTTTGATGCTACAACCATATAAGCAAACATCACTCAAAGACAAGGGTTTTCAAAAGCTCTCTCCAAAATTCTACGGACCATACCAAGTACTTCAGCGCATTGGAGAAGTGGCTTACAAGTTGGCTTTGCCACCTACGGCAAAAATCCCTCCAGTTTTCCATGTATCGTGCCTCAAGAAAGTGATTGGGAACAATTGCCGAGTTCAAACCAGTCTACCTGAATTGGACGAAGAAGGGTCAATCTGGCTTCAACCCGAATAGGTTCTAGACACACGAGACAAGCACCTGCACGGCCGCATGATTAAGGAAGTCCTCGTCAAATGGAAAGACACCTCTCTGGAAGATGCAACTTGGGAACCAGCCACTATTCTTCAGCAGTTTCCGCAGCTTCAGCCTTGAGGACAAGGCTAGTCTTAAGGGGGAGGGCATGTTAGGGTCCCACCCTAACCCCCTTATTTATGTCATGGGAGCACGTCATAGTCAAGAGTCAATAAAGCCCATATTAATATTTGTAAGTGGTTAACCCGCAATTAATGACGGGACCACAGTTAGTTGCAAATGGGTCGTAGTATTAGATAGATGGTATTAATAAAACCCACGGTATTGGCCCGTGGTATTGCATGTATGAGTCATATATAAAGGATAGAGACTCCCTGCGAGGAGCATTGTGTCTTATTTTTGTAGTCGAGCTCTGCTCTATTGGAGGTTGCCCCCTCGAAGAGGCAAGTGAACATTACTCTCTGAATAATAAAATCATTGCTATTCTGTGTTCTGGGTATCTTTTCTTCGCATATTCTGTATTTGGGTATCATTTTGCAGGTTAAGAGCATAACAAGGGTTTTGATGTCATCCTTTGCTAGTAAGTCTCTAAATACTGACCATTTTATAGGGATCCTTAGGTTTTGGAGGGCATCCTCAAAGAGGATTCTGATCAAACCATGGTGAGCCCACGGTTGGGAATTTCCCTCCTTTACTTTACTGTTGGAGTCTATGAGTGATTGCATCAAGAAATAGGGTATGTTGAGTCTTTGGTGAACTGGTGTTTCTCCCCCAAGTCTTAATTCTGCAAGCATTCTCAAATGGTTGTCATAACAATAATTTATCTATGGACACTTGCATTCTCTTTTGACTTATTAAAGAATTTCCTTTCTTCCACCTTTTCACTTATAAACCAACTACCTCATAACCTTTACAACTTTTGATCAAATGATGCATATGAGTGAGTGAGTGGGATACTTACCTGTGGCGTTGATGCCATGCTGCAGTTGTCAAAGATCAGAGATGTTCTTGATGGTCGTTCTTCTTCCTCCTCTGTTGTCTGCTGATGGCTTATTAGCTTTTGCAGGTGTCTGTGATTGAAGATCTGATGTTGTTGTTGCTATTGTGGAGCTCTTGGATCTGATGTTGCTACTGCTGTGGAGCTCCTAGATTTTATGTTGTTGCTGTTGTGGAGCTCCTGGATTACCACTTGGCAATGTTTGGTGTCTCCCTTAGAATTTCTTGATCATGTTGATGGATGGTGCTATGAGGATGCTATAATGAATGGACAGAGGGAGTAAGAGTGTATGTGGATAAAAGATGATGGTAATGGTTGAGGTGATTTTGTTAGAAAACACAATCTTCACCTGAATTGAAGCAATGAAGTGAAAAACAATAGAATTGATGGAGGGATGCATGATAAAGAGTGGAGGAGATGAAATATATGTGAGGCAAGGTTCCCCTTGGATCTTATCTTTGCTCCTTAGTTGTCTTTCTCACCCACCTGCACATAACAATTATGTTTTTTTTTTTCTTTCATTATTATATATATGTGTGTGTGTGTGTGTGTGTGTGTGTGTGTGTATTAAAACACCTAGGCTACCTAAGAGAGGTTTTCACCCTAAATATCTTCCCTGGGGGCCTCAAGGAAGGTTTTCACCCAGGGATCTTCTTATCCTTTTCAGTTTTCTCATCCTTGGGCCGCCTCATGAGGTTTTCAACCCAAAGATGAGACTCAGGTGCCTCATGGAGGTTTTCACCTAATTCCTTATTCTTTTTTCCTTTTTCAATGACCTAATGAGGGAGGAGCTAGAACTTGCTCCACCATCATCATTGTCTTATTGATATTTTCAATTAACTCTTGTTTTGATAAAGGCCTCTTGTACATTTTCAATCAGTGTCCATTAACTAGCAATGGAATGGCTTCTTCATCAATAGTTATGATTTGCACTGAACCATTTTCATGACATCTTTCCACCACATAAGGTCTGAGCCATCTTGTCCTCAGCTTTCCCTTGAAGTATTTATACCTTGAAGCATATAACAATGCCCAGTATCCCTCTTGAAATTGCTTCTCCTTGATATGTTTGTGATGCCAGATCTTTCTCTGAAGCTGAACTATCTTTGTATGTAGGAGGGCCTACATTCTGAATTCATCCAAGCCATTTAAATGTAACAACGTTTTTTTCTGTGCATGACTGAGATCCAAATGTAGTTGGGCTGCCATCCTCAATGTGTTATATTCAAACTCAATGGACAACAAAGCCTTTTTCCCATAGACCAGCTCATAGGGTGTAAATCCAGTGGTGGTCTTCCATGTTGTATTATAGGCCCAAGTGGCCTCAACTAGTCTCTCTGCCCAATCCTTCCTGCTGCTGCTCACTACCTTGGTTAAGATGTTCTCCAGTGCCCTATTGGTCACCTCCACTTGCCCATTAGCTTGTGGATGATAAGGAGTGGAGGTCATATGATTGATTTTGTGATGGTTGAGTAGTTCTTCAATCATGTTGGAGGTAAACTGGCTGCCTTGGTCTGTGACTAGCTCTCTAGGGTACCCAAATTTGTAGAATACATTCTCCCTTAGGAACTCATCCACCTTCTCTTCTATCGCTTCCTTAATTACTTGGTTTTAGCCCACTTAGTCAAATAATCAGTGCACACAATGATGTGTTGTTTTTCTTTGAAGTAGGGTTGATAGGCTCAATGAATTCCATGCCCCACTTGTCAAATGGCTCGAAAGTCACTTGAGGTTGTAGGGGAATTTCATCTCTTGGAGTATTCTTTCCCATCATTTGGAACCGATCACACTGACTAATGTACTTTTTCACATCCTGATGAAGAGTATGCCAATAATAGCCTGCTTGCAACACTTTGAATGTTGTCCTCTTTGCTGCAAAGTGACCTCCACAAGGCCCATCATGACAGGTCAGAAGGATGTCAAAGACTTCCTCTTCCCTTGCACACCTTCTTAAGATTTGATCTGGGCCAAGTTTGAACCGATTGCCCCTAATCCAAGTGAAGGGGGCACTCTTTCTGACTATCTTGCTCTTTTCTTTGGAGGGAAAGTTTGGTAGGAACTGTGATGATACTAGATAGTTTGCTATATCATCAAACCATGGGGAGAGAACTGAAATAGCAAACAAGTGCTCATCTGGTAACTGGTCATCCACCATTCCTTCTTCACCTGCAAGCATATTCACCCTAGATAGAAAGTCAACAACAACATTTTCCTTACCAGGCTTATCAACAATAGTTAAATCAAACTATTGTAATAAAATCAACCATCTTATGATTCTAGCATTCACATCTAGTTTATTCATTAAATATTTGATTGCAGCATGATCAATATGCACAAATGTTTTGTAGCCTATAATGTAATACCTAAATTTTTTTAATGAATGCACAACAGCTAGGAGTTCCTTTTCGGTCATAGTATAGTTTAGCTCAGCCTTTGATAGGTTCTTACTGATAAAATATATGGCATAGGGAAATTTCTCCTCTTCCTGACCTAAGGCTGCTCCTATGGCTTTGTGTGAGGCATCAGCATGAATATGAAAAGGGAGGGCCCATTTTGGGCCTCTAAGGATTGGTGCAGTGGTTAACTTACCCTTTAGAATGTCTAAGGCCTCTTGACAGCTCTTTGACCATATAAACTCAAAATCTTTGGCCAACAATGCAAACAAAGGAGAGGCCAACTTGCTAAAGTCCTTTATGAACCTTCGATAGTATCCAGCTAACCCTAAGAAACTATTGACATCTCTTTGCTTTTGTGGAGGTGGGACCATTTGGATGATTGTTATTTTGTTTGGGTCCACCTGCAGTCCTTGCTGAGATATTGAATGACCTAGCACAGTCCCTTCAGTCATTAATAATTCACATTTTTCTGGACTGCGAGACAGATTCATTTCAATGCATTTGTGTAATACTTTGCTTAGGTTATTCAAGGCTTCTTGGAAATCACAACCATAAGGTGTAGAATCATCCATATAGATTTCCATAGCATCATGTACTAATTCAGCAAAAATACTCAAGACTGCTCTCTGGAAGGTGGCAGGAGCATTGCATAGGCCAAAAGGAAGGACCCTATAGGCAAAAGTACCCCAAGGACAGGTGAATGTGGTCTTATCCTGGTCTTCTGGGCAGATTTGGATTTGGTTGTACCCATTGAATCCATCTAGGAAAGAAAAGAACTTCTTCTCTGCTAGGCCTTCTAGCACTTGGTCAATGAAGGGTAGGGAAAATGATCCTTCTTTGTGGCTTTGTTCAACTCCCTATAATCAACAAAAATCCTCCGCTTACCATTTTTATTGGGAACTAACACTAAAGGAGAGACCCACTCATTATCTGAGATATGGTAAATGAATCCTGCATCTAACAATTTTTGCAGTTCTTCTTTGACTATGTCTTTAAGAGCCGGATTCATCCTCCTTTGTGGTTTCTTGACTTGCTTGCAACCTTCTTTGATGTATATGTGGTGAGTACACATTGAGGGGTGTACTCCCTTCATTTCCTTATAACTCCAAGCGAAGGCTTCTAGGTTCTCTCTCAGCACGTTGCATATCTTTTCCTCTTCTAAAGCAAAAAGAGATGGATTAATGTTCAGAGTTTTCTCTGGGCCAAATTCTATGGTTTTGACATGGAGTGGGTTGGAATTGGCAAGCATAAGTCAATTGGATGATTGTTCTAGGTTTCCCTTACTTCTTCTTCTAATGGAAATGAACTAGGAGTTAGACTTTGGAGCAGGTGTTCAATTAAATCATCCTCATCTTGTTGCCTCCTCCTATGGTTGTTTCATAAGTATAAAGTTGGGCAGAATAAACCTCATCCTCTTCCTCCTCCTCTAACCATAAAGGTGAATCACGCTCTAGGGTAGGTTGAGCAGAAGGGTATAAGACTAACTATTTGTACATATGCCCATTCTTGATCGTCATACTCCCAGCTTTGCAGGTAATGTAAGAATCAGTTGTGGCCAACCATGGCCTCCCAAAGATGAGAGGGTAGCCACTAAGCTTAGCATTAGGCTGGAGAACTAGGAAATCTGCAGGGTACTCCCAGGAGTCAATGGAGACCATCACATCCTCCATGATTCCCTCAAGGGTGGCTGTGGAACAGTCTGCAAGTTGCAGAACTATTGTGGTCTTCCTCAATGACCCTTGGAGGTTGAGCTTGAGCATGGTGTCCTTCGTCATCACATTAATGGAAGCCCCAAGATCAATCAGAGTGTGTGGGACAATGGTGCCATTGATGTGCACATCTACTATAGGGCTTCCAGGGTCCAAATATTTTGGACATATTACTTGCCCCAACATTAAGTCAGACAAACTTCTTCCTAGATGCTTAAAGCACTTCTCCTTAATCAACTTATTGTAAATGGGAACATCTTTGATTGCCTGGAGAAGGGGGATATTTACACATATATTTTTCAATTCTCTCAGAAGTTCAGTTTCTTCTAGGGTAGGCTGGAGTGGTTGGGCTAATCTCTCAGGAAAGGGTGGATTTATTTTAAGGTTGCTTTCCTCTCTTTCTTCCTCAACCTCCCCATGTGGAGAGGGAGGTTGGTTATCAGGGAGAATTCTCCCAGATCTTAGGTTGATCTCTTGGATTTCTACAGCATAAGTTGGGTATGATGTCTCTCCATTGTATGCTTGTTGAGCCTGCCTATTGTTTGGGTTTGGATTTGGCTGGGAAGCCATATGGGGTTGCCTGATTGGAGCAGATTGCAGGAGTTGTGATTGGGTAGGTGGTGGAGGCAATAGGGCTAGAACATTGTTGAATTGGGGCCTCCAGCGCTGGTGTGGGGTATTCCACTAATGTTGTGGCTAAACATAAGGTTGAAATGACTGGCTAGCTGGATAGGATTGATACTGAGATGCATAGGACCAAGGAGAGGGTGTAGACCAGGAAGGATGAGCACAGGGTCCCTAAGAAGGTATAGTTGTGGTTTGGTTGGGGTTGTAATATGCATGGGATGACCCTTGCATACCCTGCTGGTATGGTCTAGGCCCAGGAGGTCTCCTTTGGTTGATGTAGCAAAGCTGCTCAGTGACACCTTCAGCTCCTTGATATACAGCTTTGAGTCCAGGTAAATAAGGGCACTTGTCTGTGGAGTGGTTTTCTTCACAGACTGAGCAAATCTTAATACAGTTTAATGGACATTCATTCCTAGGATGCTTCCTGGTGCATCTAGGACAAAAGATGGCCAAGGATCTCTCTGCTTCCTCTTGCTTCCTTTTGATGTTCATGGTGTCTAATTGCAAGGCAAGGGTTTGCAGCATATCACTTTTGAAATCTTCCAGCATATTTCCAATTTCACCCTTGATGGATAAGTTGGAGGATGATGTATTGGCCATAGGTTGACTACCCCTACCCTTTTTCCTGGCTACCCTAGAATGGTTTCTAAAGATAGTCTTAATATCCTCATAGGGTAATTGGTAGACATCTCCTCCTGCTATCATATTTAAGGTATCCAGAAGATCCTCCCTTACTCCTCTAAGCAGGACCAGCTTTAGTGACTCAGGGTCAAGTGTGCACCTAGCCCTTTTGTAACTGAGCTGGAATCTTTCTTCATAGTCTTCTAAGGATTCATCCTGGCCTATGGTCATCCTGGAAATCTCTTTAGTATCCTTTGACCTACAGTAGTCCCTATATTTGTTGTTAAAATTCTATTACATCTGAGCCCAAGTTGTGATGCTATCTCCAGGTAAACCCATGAACCAACGCAATGCTGCATCCTTGAGGGTAGATGGAAATAGTTTTAACTTTTGCTCATCCTCTGTATAGTCATAGGTTTGGCATATAATAGCAAACTCAAATAGGAAAGTGTTAGGTTCCTCTATGGTCAGGCCATGGAAATGAGGTAGAGCAAAGGGGCTTATATTCTTCATCTTAGTGTCCCCATTGGTCTCCCTAATGGGGAAGGCACCATCAATTCTCTTTCTATTTCTTCTGTCATTTCGGTTTTTAGCCATTGGTTCAGTAGGAATGGGTTCTTCCTCTTCTTCTTCCCCTGTAGGTTCCTCAAATAGGTAAGGTTGCTCACTTAAAGGGTCTGCAATTCACCGTCACTGAAGAAGAAAGAAGGTTGATTGTTGGATGCAGTGGGGGTATTTGACAGGAATTTCCCTGAATTGTCCATGTTCCTATGAGGCATGGAAGGAAATGTTTTTGGGTTGGTTTTTGTAAGATTTTCTTTAAAACTATAAAGTACTTGCAAAATGGAAAGGAAAGCAGATAATGACAAATGAAAGAAAGGAAGCTAGATTACTTTTGCAGAAATAAACTAATGGAGGAAAATTGAAGACTAGAAGTAGAAGAAGAGAAAGTTGGAGACTAGAAATAGAAGAAAGCAGTAATTACTTCTACTTAGACACCTCCCCGACAATGGCACCAAAAAGTGATGAGCCTAGGTATTGCAACAATAATGTTGCAACTCCCAGGGCTACCAGCTTTACTTATCAACCCAGGGTTCGTACAAACTTGGAGGTGACAGTGCTATATGCACAAGTAAAATTGAAGATACTGCTTGTTGTCACTGCTCATCTGGTAAGAGACCCCAAGGGTTCCAATCCAGACTTCTATAGGGTCAAAAGAAGCTTAATTCTTTGATGGAAGGAGATCAAACCTATTCTAAGAGAGAGCTACTCTACTGCAGTAAGGAAGAAAACAACATGAAATGCTTAAACCATTCCATAACCTAACTAACCAATCAAATAGCTATGCTAGGCATAATTGCTAAATTAACACTAACCTAATGCTAATTATCTAAGTTGCAGAAGTAAAGAGCATCAAAACTAGACTAAGGTGTAAGCAAAGAACTAAACTAACTCGGCTTTCAAGTAAAAGAGCAGCCGAAGGACGAAATTAGTGAAAAGAGGACCTGAGGGAGCAACAGTGCATAAGAATCGTTGGATCAGTCAGGTGAAAGGCAAATGAACGATGGAGATTGGATCGTAGGAGGTTACGTAGATAGATGGGCAAACATGGTTAACTAACAGGATGAACGGTGGAGATCTTATTGCAAAGGCTTAAGTAAATGGATGGACGAACAAGGGAACAAAGCAAATGAATGACAGAGATCATGTCACGAGGGATTAGGTGAGTGGATGGATGAATGAGGTTAACAGGAGATGAATGGCTGAGATCTAATCGCGCAGGTGAAGTCAAGAGATGGACGGACGAGGCTAACAGGAGCGATGAATGGGTGAGATCTTATCGTGTAGGTGAAGTCAAGAGATGGATGTCAGAGATCATATCGCGGATAAAAGAAATGTGTGGACATGAGGGAGCGGGTTTCTAAGGCGGTAAGTAGTTTCTCGCACGCCCTTCATGCTATAAGCAGTATTTCGAAATTTCATGCGATTAGCCTTACTGCGCACGTAGCATGAGAAAACCACTTTTCTCACGTGCTCTCAGGTGGATAACGTTCGTGCACTAATCTGCGTGAGATTGCGCGATGGCCGTTAGATCAGGTGGGGCTGATCAGCGGTGGAGATCGGCCAAGCTAGTTAGTGATCAGGTGAAGCAACAGTCGTCAGATCAGGCAAGGCAGATCAACAATGGGGACTTAAAGTGCATAAAGTGATCAGGTGACGCGCTAGCCGTCAGATCAAGGGACAGATTGACAGTGGAGATTAAAGCTCATAAAGTGAGTGGAAGACTCCACGCGAGGCAGCAGTTGGAGAAAATAGTGAATCAGATGGTGATTGTGAAGGTTTGTTGGTGATTGGACGACAAGGAAGTGATGCACGAGGAAAGTGATGGAGGCAATTTCAAATGAAAATAACAGAGAAAACCAATGTGGGTGAACAAATAACTGCATTAAATAGTGAACTCCATAGCCCATGCAAGAACCAGAGACCTATGTTTTCGGGGCTGCTGAAGGGTCCCTTCCTTAAGTCATGGTCCCAGAGGGAGGAGATGAGGCCAAGACACCTGCACACAATCTGATAGTGATCTTTTCCCTCTAACTAACCTGTGAACTAAAAGAAGGCATAAATGAAAGTAAACTACAGCAAATGCAGCTAATGAAGCAGATGAACAGGAAAACCATGCATGATCTATGCTATATTGTTGTAATGAAAGTGCAACTACTTAAGCAAATAAGCAGTGAAAACCATAAGGCTACTTAAGAAAATGAATAGAAAACCATGAAACTACTTAAGAAAATAAACAGAACAGAACTCTATGCTAGCATACATGTACAGTAAAGAGGAGCTTTCGCTGCTTGGGTCGAGCCCTAACCCAAGAGATTCAGCCCTCAGATTTAACTCAGATCTGGCTTAAACAAAACTCATTCTTATATAAAAACCGTGGATTATAGAGCAAACTATCACAACTCTTTCCAGCTCAGAAATAAAACAGAGTTTTTACAAATGAAGTCTGAATCCTAATGAGGTCCTAAGCCTCTCTACTTATACATCTCATAAACTGGTTTCTTTCACTTTCATTTGCTCGCTATCTTCTAGTCTTCAAAGTGATGGATGTTTGCACTCCGAGCTGGTGGAGGAATATTCAAATGGAGGGGTAGTAAATGAGGAGGATTTACCTCCTATAATTACTCTCCCTTGTCCCATTCTAGTTTTACCAAGTTCTTTGCCATAGTTCCTTGCTTTTATCCTTTATACCTGCATTTTTCCTTGCTTTTATCCTTTATTCCTGCATTACATGCAAATTAGACCACAAAGCCAAATATCCAACCCTAACTCATTTCATAAAAAAAATATAATCAAAAGTATGCAATAAGTTGTGAGAATAGTTCGTTTGACTAAGCTAGGAGGTGAATTAAGGCCAATTAAGGCACATATAATTACTCAATGATGAGGCTTATCATACCCTAGTTTATAAGTTCCCCTAACCAGGTGTAGCATTTCTATTAATCCAATTTTCTTATTCATATGATCCATTGGGCTACTACACTTTTATCTTTGTTGTTGTATGCTTCTGGTCGCATATGATCTTTTGCTGTAGGGTTTTCCTTCATTTTTCATTGCATATCTAAAGCATAGACAACCATTTTTTTTTGTTGGGGTTACTTGTCATTAGTGACTTAATTGAAGCATTTTTGGTACAGTTCTCCAAAAACTTTACACTAACAAATGGTGACTCCACTAGTGTAGTAATTCAAAACCTTGGTGACTATGTTTTCAGTTATTTTCAGTGTTTCTTCATAATTTTCATTCCTCTTAATTTCTATTTTTAGATTGCCTTAGTTTTCTAAAGAAAAAAAATTGTTTCTTTTGGGGTTCTGAATCTTTCTGCAAGTCACAGTTAGCAGTCAAGCAAGAGACGATGCATTCTAGGTCAGATCTACTGAGTGAGAGAAGTAGGAATAGAGCACACATTTTGGCCCAATAATTGTGCTCGACGCACTTTTTATCCCATAACTACGCCTAGTGAACTTTTGAAGTGGGTTTCTGCACTCTGCAATTTTTCAAAAAAAAATCAGATTTTTCCATTTTTACTGAGATTGTTGTGTGTGTGTCGGGAAGGGTTTTTGTTCATTCCTCAGACACCCCTATGACTAGATGCACTTAGTAGTTTCTCATTGAGGAAGGAAAATCCCCCTAGGGTTTAGATTACACCTCCATTATTTATGAAGAGAATTGTTGAGCTCAGGAGTCTAGTGTGCAACATTTTCAACCACTGGTTTTTAGGGTTTTGTCCATTATTTTGCAGCCCCTTTTTACAAGTATCTTCAACACTTTATTCCCTTTATAATGTTTTGTTTACTTTCCCCCCTCGTATCCCCTTGTGTATCCTTTCTTTTGTAACTTCTTTCCTGTCTTTTTCTAGAATTTTCACCTCTAATTTTTGTTGGTTCTTTGCCCCATTTTCAACAGAATATTCCCTTGAGATCCCAATCCCTTAGACACTAGATCTTTTGGCCATTCTGTGTGTCCTTGAGTTTCTTTTTTTCTTTTTTTCTTTTTCAACTTGATAGCATTCTTGTGTGGGGGATTTCATTCTTGTGTTTTTTGTTTATTTTATTGTTCATTTTCAGCATTATTTACAGTTTCAACACTTTATTTTTAGAAGCACATGGAATCATCAAAACATGTTTAATTAACTCACCCACTTGACACATTTGTTACACATGCACACCCCAATTGAATGTGAGCTTAGTTAACACCGCCAAGCCAGGACATGAAACAATCCACCTTAATAACTTAAATCACATAGATTAATCCCACTTTGGCACCAGGGCCAAAAAAATATTTCTAGTAAGGTGTAGGATCAGTGTGATAAGCATCAAATAACAACCATTGATCACTTAAATTGACAAATAGAAATTTGACATATTAGGGAGCTTAAAATCCTTCACCATCCCACGGTCCAAAGTTGGAGTTCGTCAAAAACCCAATTCAGAGGGGGTTAGGCTAGATCGCAATGTGAGAGATTCTCCTTGGGGATACCCAACTCGTGGTAGGGAATTTCGTGCCTTGGTTGATCACCAAGAAGCTCAATACTCGACTACCCTTGTGGGATGAAGGTAACCTTAGTGGCCAATCTTAGGAAAACACCCTATAGGACTTCCTATGAGTAAGCAGGTGGTCCTCTACCCCACTTTTCTCTAGACAGTTCTGCTTGCGAGGATCATATTTCGTCAAGTAAGAAGTCTCCTTGAAGGCCATCTAAAACAGTAGAATTAGGATTTTTTGAAGATTTAGATCACTTTTAGGCTAGAGGTCATTTTTTTTTTCTTTGATAGGATGTGTTTTCTTGAATTAAAGTAGTATTTCATTATAGACCTTTTACACTTGGCACCATTTCACTGGTGTTTTCTTTTTGTTTGTTACTATTTTCTCCTATCATCACCTTTTAGTCTATTGAGTCGTCTTCGTCTTGACACCATTGTGCCCCCTAGGCATCTATCACAAAGACTTTGTGGCCTTCACCCCAAGTTTCCTTTAGGACACCTTACTTCTCATCGATTTCAGACCCACCCTCCTTGTCCTCCATTGAGTCACCATACTAACTCTAGTTCTTCTAATTCTTCTAGTTCTTTCTCTGCTTCTGCATACTCCCAATCCCGTCCTGCCACCATGCCAGGAACTAATGTGGGCGGTGGAAACCATGGTGATAACCAAGGTCATAAACAAGGTAACCCTTTTAGCAGAACCTTTATAGGTATGACCACTAATCCTCCCTTGCTTCTCTATATGGTTGGATTGAGCCTCCCTGATTTCAACCAGCTTATCAACGATCCGCTTCTCCATAACCTGAGTTATCCCCCCATGCCAACCAAGCTTCCTTCCGACATTCCCAAGTTTGAAGGTAATCCTGGAGAAGACCCCACCAACCATGTTTACTCATTTCACATGTGGTGTTCAACAAATTCCATTACCAAAGACTCCATTCATCTTCGTCTCTTCCAATGCACCCTAACTAGAGTTGCTTCCAATCGGTATGTGGACCAACTGCATGCCTCCCATTAAACCTTTGTGAACCTTGCCAAATATTTTCTTTCTTATTTCCAGTTACCTCTCTACTATGACACAAGTACAAAAATCTTGACCTCTGACCATGTTCAAGAATGGCGCAGAAGGAGGAGCATGTGTAGATCCCCCAAGTTTAAAGACTGTGTATAAATTGATTGGTTTTTAATAACTATTTTGGCCCCCATAGGTAAAGAAGTCTCCTCTCACTTCCCTGATAATAAGGAAGACGCTCTCTAGATAACCTTGAAATATGATTTGCCATATTCCCACTCAGGTTATGTTTATATTGTCCTTCTAGATCTGCCTCGACCTGGTGTTGTTAATGCACTGGAGGAATCTCATGTTGCTGATGCTATCGTTGGATCTATTTCTCACCCTCAGCCATCACCATATCCCAAAAATCCTATGAGTTATGCTCAACCCCAAAGGGGGACCAGTTTTGCTTACAACTATCCCCCTCCCGATCCTTCATGTGTCAACTCTTACCAAGGTACAAGCACATCATATGCATATCCCCATCCACATCAGTCAATTCCAAGGCTAGTTTTTTCTCCATCAGGTTATCCAAATGTTGACATGAATCCTTATTATCCTTATGCACCACCTAGCGCTCCATCCCCACCAAAACCATCACCCCACCCTCCCATGCCTCTGCCTCCTCTACCACAACAACAACCACCTCTATAGAATCAAGTGTATGCTCAGCAAAGTACTTCCAATCCCCCTAACCCGAAGAGAAGGAATATCGAGAAGCATAACAAGAACCAAAAACCTCAAGGTAACTAAAGAAATCAAGCTCAACAACTTAATGCCCCTAAGGGTGACTAACCGAATCTTGCAACTCAACAATAGGGCGTACAACCTAAGAAAAATAAGGCTCTTAGAACGAATAAAATTTGTGGATGTTGTGGATTTTTTGACAATTATCCTCATGAATGTACCCTTTTACCTCATATGAATTAGGTATGGGAAGCTCAAGTAACTATCTTTAGAGGATCTCAGCCCATTGCTCCACCTCTTCCCCCTCTTTCCTCATCACAATCGACAGTGCTTACCAATCATTTTCCTCATCAAGCACATGCAGTGTCCAACCCACATAGGGTACTGCAGCCCCTCAACCTTTGCAATCTGGCACAAACAATTACCGTATTCTCATGACATATTTTGAAGAAATCAACTTACAGACTTGGTTGTGCTAATATGATAATCCTCCTAATAATTCAGCGACTGGCTCCCAACAGAAAAGTTCCACTCAACCCCTGTTGTAACCAAATGGGACCTTACAGATCCCTCTACCTAAGGTAGAGGTTCATACTAATATCACCAAAGGTCCATTGCATCAAAATGTTGCTTCTTCTAAAGTCGTTGATACCTATAGTATAGTAGAAAACTTGGGGTAGTCTCCTGCTACCATGTCAATGTTGGAAGTCCTCCAGACATGCCCACCCCAATGGAAAGCCTATCTACTGCAGGTGCTATGGATCCCTTTGATGATCGTTTGATTATTTTTTATGTTGATAAAGAGGAACACCCCCCCTTTCTTCATCCGTTGATTTTTCATATACCAGTCTCCATAAAAAAATGCCATTATCCAGCAATATATTATAGATGAAGGCACCTCCACCTATGTGGTGGGCGTGGTTTATTGGAAGAAACTTGGTTGCTCTGACTTTTCCCCATCCACTATCACACTTCATGCTTGGGATGGTCACCCCTCGCAACCCCTTGGTTTATATTGCAGCTACCCCATCACTGTTGCTGGAAAGACAGTCTATATTTATATCGAAGTCATTGATGCCCCTTTAGACTATAACATCTTGTTGGGTTGTAGTTACACATATGCCATGTTATGCGTCACATTCCCTGTATTTTGCAAGATGTAATTTCCTCATAGTGGAAAGATCATCACTATTGATCAACTGACTTACAATGACCCTTAGTCTCAGACCTCCCCTTGTACCACTATTTGATTAATGTTTGACAATCAAACCACTCCTCCCCTTACTGAAGTGTCCCATGGTGTTTATAAACATTTAACACTACTTGGACTTACTATGGCCCACCACCTACTCCTTTTGAGCCTAGCTCTTCGATTGTTTGCTTTCCTGAAGATCCACAGGATGCTTTCAAGTGGTCTGGTACGCCTTCTCAACAACCTGCTCCTCCGCAACCTCCTGCCCAAGACTCAACTTGTCCATCAGGGATAATTCCTCTAAGTTAGTTTCCTCCTATTGGTATTTCTCTTGGTCCTTTCCAACCTAGAATCGTTCCCCCGGGTCTTTCCCATCTAGGAGAAATTTCTCTAGGTCATTATGCCTACGATCACATACCATTCTTATTCCTGACACCAGGAATCTATTCTATCCCTGTAATGGCAACATTGAGTCTTCCTAACATGACCTTGGAGATCCCTATTTGGTACATTAATCCTCCCGCAAACACTCCTCCTGACCAACTCAACCCTTATATAGATTTGACTCTAGTTCAACCTATTGTTCCCTCCCATTTCTTTGCTTCAGTTATGTAGTAACCTCAATAGGAAGCCACTACTATTGTGAAAGCATCTAGTGAGGAAAGCCCCAAAAAAGGGAACCAAATACAAGACACCCCAAGCAACTCCCACTCCTCCTAAACCTTTAAAGCCTTCTCATCCATGTGCTTTGTGTGATGTTGTTGAGCATGCCACCAATAATTATCTTAATCTCCCTCATATTACGAATGCGGTCTCTGATACTTTTCCTGACACAAACATTCTCGAGGTCCATGTTAACTTACCTGAGTTCACCAAGAAAAATAAAATAAAAAATTACGCATGAATCACTCTTGTGATTTGTGTGATCATGATGAACATTATTCTCATCTCTACCCCTATCACGAATATTTTTGTGATACATTTCAAGTGCTTCTTGAGTTAGATGTCGCTCGTAGTGATGCCACTTTTACTATACCTATGGGTACTAGCCCCAATGCCTCACCAATACAAGATGTCTCCCAACCCACCATCTTGATTCCCCTTCTTGATGTCAAAATGACAAATAGATCAACCCCTATTCTCTACCTATTGTCATCCATGGGATCGATATATTTGGACTCTTTACGAGTTTCTTATTGTGATTCTTTCGAACCTTCTTCAGAAGACACTTCGGTCTCAAAATTGGTAGATTTCACATCTATTAGTCATCTGTCCAACCCTACTAATGATGCGCACGTGAACCTTGTCTCTAATGAATATGCCTCAGGTAGTTCCTCTTCCTCCCATCCTCCCATATTTAATTTTGATGAAGACATCATGGAATCTAGGACCACCCTTAATTATCCTTGGGATGATATGCACCATCATGTGTACTTCCTTCCGCAGAAAAACCACGATAAATATGTTGTGGAATCCAAAGAATTCATTCATGGTGAGGTTAAAAAATCCCTTGCATCTCGCATCTCTCGTTGTTTTCTTCTTGTGTATTTCAGTTGGATCCATCCTCCAACCTACATATCAGTTACATCGATGGTGTGAGTCACTTCTCCAAGAATCTAGCATTGGCAGCTTGGGTCAGATTTACCCCTTTGCATTTGGTATTCCATTCCAAAAACATCCTCATCGGATCTGGGACCAATAATCACACTGAATATGATGTTGTGATAAGCTTGTTAGTTGATTCCCTTGATCATCGCTTCTTTCACCTCTATGTTTGTCTCAATTCCTTGCTACTCGTCATGCCATTGAATTGCATTTAATATATGTGTAATCCTATCCTATTTAGAAAATATCACATGCATCTACAAGAAGACATCCATATATTAAACAAATGGAAAACCACATCGTCACAAAAATATGCATAACAATATTATGTATGATAATATCCATCATATAGTCTTTGGAGTCTACTACTCTAAATACATCTAACATGTCCATTGCATGTTACATACAAAAATGGGGGCACACACTCCCCTATGACTAATCACTATCCTCTGGCGGATCCCATGTCAATGGGTCCATTTCCCCAACTCATAAGTGTCGCACTACCTGACCGAACATCACTATTCACCTTATGATACCTTTCCACTCAGAGGGAAGACTGGTACATGCATTTGTATACTAGTCTTCTAGCTCATAATACCCACGTGCTATCACCCTAGTCAGTAGCAAGTTGAACCTATGCCGAAGGTCCTCCAATAATGCATCACTATCTAATCTATGTTGTGATGTCGATCTTGTCTGATCTGTCGCCCCACGTGTTGCATCTCACCCTGTATATCCTTCTAGCCTCATTAGAGCTATATTTACATGTCACATGTTCGAAAATCAGTACCACATACATATATTTTCTAAACTATACTTGCAACAAAAATATAGTAACTATAACTTACCATCTAGTCCCCATGCTCATCGTGGTGGAAGTGGTAGATTAAGATCTCCTTGGAAGTTCATTCTGATGTATGGATAGTCGTCTATGTACAATGGAATATGGTCCTAATAAGCTAAGAACTTAGGTCGAAACACTCATCTAACTCCCCCCCCCCCCCTCCCCCTCCAGCCCATCACAGTAGCTACCCCAGTGGCACATCCTGGGCTCCTGTGTGCCCCCTTCACGAATCTGTACATGTGGTCAGATGGTAGGGATCTTCCTAAAGACAAATGAGCATAAAACTATCCTAAATGAATGGTTATCATTGGCATGCTCCATACATAGACCTAACTGACGTTTCAATGATGTCAATAACATCTGGGCTCACCCATAGAAGGGCGCACTTTTCATCCCTTTTCATGTGCCCCAGAGTGCAAAAAAATGCCCAACAAGTGTGTTGCGACCCTGAATAAAAAGCCGTGGTTTCCCCTAGTCATCTGAGGCCCTAATATGAGAACTTAATCCATGGAAAATGATGAGTAGGGTTAGATAACCTACCTAAAAGTCACAGATATGAATTCCAATAGTTGGTTTATCCACTATGAACTCGCCAAGATTTAGGGCCTTCTCCTCCTCTCCAAATTCTTCAAAATCTCGATGTGTAAATGAATTAGATTTGGGGTTAAAAATCCCTTTTATAAGAAAAACCTTGGTTTTTCCATTGACCATTACAAGTGAACTATAGCTCAGTTTGATGAATTTTCAGCATTGTTGGAAAGATCTCAACAAGCTCTAGAATGGGTCTCTCTTTGTTTTTGGTAATTTGAAACTTCACCAAGAAGCCATTTTTCCATGAGGTCTCACATTGCCGCCTCTCAAAACTTAATCTCTTCCTACAAGTGACTTTTACTTTGGTATTGTTATCACTTCGTAATTTCCCTAGGCTGAGGAGAGAAACCTAGAGGTAACCACAAAAACACTTTGGAAGGTGGGATCTAGCCCTTCCAGCTTTAGAGAGGGATCTCTCTCTCCGTTTAGAGTTCTATTTTTAAGATATTAGGCTAGTTATGTAATTTTGAGTTGGGTTTTTTAAAGGTTTGTTTGAAATATGCATGAAAATTCCATTGGACATGGAGTCATAAACCTTTAGGTAAGCAATCACAAAATGAAGGAGTAGCTGTAACAAGGCAGGATATGCAATCTTTTGGATCTTATAGAGTTTCTGTGGAGTGAAAGGATGAATATAATTTAAGTTCAATTAAATATAGAGCATACTGAGATGAATTCTATACTTAGCATCAAATTGAAGACATTGATATTGTTTACAAGCCAGAGCATAACACACTTAAGTGAATTCATCCCTTAATCTTCTTGCAACAATAAAGAGGAAAAACATATAAAAAAACTAAGAAAAGAAACAATTTCACATAAGAAAGTACATCACCAATTGTTTGACACAGGAATCGTAGAACAAAACTCTCTGTATTTCTGTATATTGATCACTTTCAATACAATGCACAACTTACATCAATATACAACTCCTTTCTTCATACAAGTTCCAACATATTCCAACAAATTCCAACCCTTTACTAATTCTAATTACAAAATATTTATACTCCTATTGAACTATCTACATATTCCAAAACGGAATTCATTACAGCATAATATCTAACTTAATTACATATTTTTCTGAAACAGAGCCAAATAATAGGAATTCTGGAAAATCTGTTGTTGACTATAGCTATTCTTTGGAAAAAATCTAAATAATAAACTTAAAGATAAAAATAATCATTGGAAAACTACAGGAAACTTGGAACTACTGGAAAAGCCTTTAGCCTTCAAATATGGAAATTGGTTCATTAATGTTGATCCTCTGCCTTGGAATCTAGAGAGGTTGAAGTTGTCTTTACAAAGCATGTTAGCCTCCCTTTAAACCTGATTAACTCTACCACCTGTATTAACTAGTTGTCTCTTTGACTGCTATTGTTGAGCCAAAAAATCGGAAAATAATTGCATATTTGTTGATGTTTTCCACCTAGTTGATCAATAAATTATTTGTATAACATAATTACGGACGAAACGGGAACTATTACCTCAAAACTGGTACTTGGGCCCAAAAAACCCAAAAAAATATGAAAAAACAACCCAAAAATGAAATTTTTTTATCCCAGAACGATTTTTTTTAGGGTAAATTTTCAACATTTTTTTAAATGGAAGAAAAACAATTTTTTTTAAATGGATGAAAAAACACCCTTAAAAAAATTTGTTTATTCCATAACAGTGTTTTTCTTTAGGGCAAATTTTCAACTTTTTTTTTTAAATGGAAGTAAAAACTTTTTTTTTTTGAAAAATGGATGAAAAAACACCCTTAAAAAAAATTGTTTATTCTAAAATAATAAAAAAAGGGTTACAATTTTGACATTTTTTAGCAATGGAGTTAAAGAGAAAATATTCGGACTTTGAAAAACTGTAAAATTCCAACAATTATTAGACATAATGTTAAAGATAAAATATCATGTCTCGAATCCTGATAATTCCAACTATTTCCATCCATGTTGTTAAAGATAAAATATCTTGACTCTAACAAACTTTGAAATTGTAATTGTTTTCAACCATAGCATTAAAGATAAAATATCATGGGTTAGAAAAACATTAAAATCTTGACAATTTTTCAACCATGCAATTAAAATCAAAGATTATGACTACAAAAAAGTCTCAAGTTTTCAAAATATTTCAAGCATGACATTATGAAAAAACTTTATGACAAAAAACTTTAAAAATGAAAACTCAAGAGTAATTTATTTTTTAAATGCAAAATATATAGCGATTTTAAAATCTTAGCCTAAGACAATTCAATACAATGCAAAAAAAAATTATAAATCAACCATCAAATTGACATGTGGTGTAGATGAACTCGACCCGTTGTAATGAAAACTTCAAGATCAACCATGAAATTGATACATTGTGCGGGAAGACTCCATTCATTATAACGAAAATTTTAAAATCAACTATCAAATTGTCCATAATGGGATTGAGTTGTTAGACAAGCATCGACACAGACTCTTAAAAAAAAAAAAAGTATAAAGAAATAAAAATACAAAATACAAAAGAAAAAAATTCAAATGTTGAAAAAAAATAAAAACAATAAAAAAAATACAAAAGATATTTTTTTAATATTGAAAAAATGAAAAAAAACACAAAAAAATAATAAAAAGAAAGCAAATTTTAAATATTGAAAAAAAAAAACAAAAAATAATAAAAAAGAAAACAAAAATTCAAATATTGGAAAAAAACAATAAAAAAACACAAAAAATAATACAAAAGAAAAAACAAAATTAAAATATCATTAAAAAAAACACTAGCAAAAAAAAAAACAAACAAACAAACAACATTTTTTTTTAAATAATAACCAGAGATAAAGCATAGAAAAACTTTAAAACATGACTAAAAAATCAACTTAAAAAAAAAAGACAAAAATACTAAAAAAAAATGTAAAAAATAACATAAAAATATAAAAAATATAAAAAAAAGACAAAAAAAAATTAAATATCATAAAATAAAACAAAAACAAAAACATAATTTAACAAAAAAATTAAATTAAAAAAATAAAAAACAAAAGCATTTAAAAAAAAAAAAACATTTTTTTAAATAAATTTGATTTTTTTTTTAAATAAAAATCAGTGTTCTAAATAAAAACCATTTTTTTAAATAAAAAAAAATACATAACTAAAACAATTAAACTAAAGTAAAAAAAAATTACGTAACTAAAAAAAAATCAAACCAAACAATTAAAAATTAAAATTAAAAATTAAAATAGAAAAACATTAAAATTTAATTAAAAACCATTAAAACTAAATTAAAAGTTAAATTTGGTTAAAAAACAATTAAAACTAAATTAAAAATATTAAAAATAACAATTAAAAAAAAAATCTACCACCCTTGGGCGAGGAGGCGGATTGCGTCCCACAGCCAACGCTGCCCGGGGGTGGCTAGCCGATTCTGGGAATCGGCCAGCCACCTCCAGGCAGGTTTGGTCGTGGTCACGGGCGGTGAGTCGGGTTGTGTCCCACTGCCAACCCCACCCGTGAGTGGCTGACCGATTCTGGGAATTAGCCAGCCACCCCCGGGTGGGGTTGGCCGCAGGTGCAGGCGAGGGCGGGGAGGCGGGCTGCAAGCAGCCGCCTCTCCATCCACACCCGCGACCAAACACGTCGCCTCCCCGCCCGTAGCCAACCCCGCCTAGGGGCGGAAATTTTTTATATTTTTTTTATCAATTATTATTTTAATAGTTTTTTTATTTATGTTTTTCCTTTTAATTTTTATTTTTTTTTTAACTTTTGTATTTTAATTTTAATTTTATTTTTTTCGTTTTAAATATTTTAAATTTTTTTTTTTATAATCGTTGTGATTTTTTTTAGTTTTTTAATTTAATTTTTTAATATATATATATATATATATATATATTTAATTTAAATATTTTATTTTTTATTTTTTTAATTTTGTTTAGAATATTTTTTAGTTATTATTATGTAGTTGTATTTTATTTTTTTAACTTTAAAAATCGTTATGGATGTATTTTCTTTTTTTTTTCTAATATACAAAAAAAAATTATGCTTTTTTGAAATATTTCCCTTCTTTAAATTTATATATATATATATATATATATATATACAATTGAATTTTGTTTTATTTTTACATTTTTATGGGTGCTTTTTTAGTTTTTTATATTTTTTTTATTATTGGAGTTTTTTTTGTCCTTTTTTTTTTTTTTCAAACATGAAAATCACAAACATTTAAAAAATATATCCATACTTAAAACATTACAAAATTTAAAGTGTAAAAAATAAGCCCTCTAAACAAAAAAGGTCGATGCTTCATCAACCCTTTTCAAAATCAAGATGAAAATCACTAACATTTAAAAAAGGTGTTCATACTTGCTAAAAAAAAAAAAAAATTGACGTGTCAAAAATCAACCCTCTAAAAAAAAGGGTTGTTGCTGCATCAGCACTTTTCAAAATCAGCATGAAAATTACTAACATCGAAAAAAATTTAAAGTGCCAAAAATATGCTTAAAAAAAAAGTTTATTCTAGCATCACCACTTTTCAAAATCGGGTGATTTTTTGCTACTTCAAACAAACGGTACCAGTTCACTTTCTCGTTTGATCGGTAACTACGTGTATTTGGGAGTTAGATCAAATTTATGTGTTGAACATTTTTCCCATAGTATTTGTCTTCATCATCTTTAAATACTTCATCATTGTCGCAAAATATTTGGGAGGAAAATATTTTGAATAATATTTCCAAATATTTTGCTTAAATTTGTAAATGAATTTCATAAAATAAAGTTTTCAGAATATTTCTTTGAATGATTTAATAAACCATCCTCTTGTTTTTAAATCCATGCCTTATCCAAATTTCATTTTCTGTGCATTTCTCCTCTTTATACCATAGCAAGAAACATGTCTTTCTTCTCTATAAAAATTGTGTTCGAGGGGGGGCCGAGGGGTAGGTTAAAAGTCAAATAGGCAACCACCACCCCTTCCACCCTCTCGAAACTTATCAATAACTATTGATTAATTTTTCACACATCTCGAGGCATGAAAGTTTAAGGTATGAAGTGTGGGGTGGGGTCACAACTTAATTTTGACTTTAGGATTTATTATTAACTGGCACATGAAAGTAAATGTGGTTCCAATAGTTTAGATATTGGGTTGCTAAGTTACTTTTAAATTTAGTATAGTATTTCAAATAAATAATTTCATAGTTAGGCATTTTTTCTTTGTTTTCTAGTTTTTAGGAGCAAAATTCAACTTGCTCTATCTTTTGATCCGGAAGTTGGTTTGAAGCACTGGATATACTGTTGAAAATCTGCTTTTGAGAAATTTGGCATGAAAACGCTTGCAACATTATCTAACCCAGACTTCATATGCAAAAAATATTTCAAACTTTCAGACTTGTCTTGACCACCAGACTTCAAGAACTAAATGGCTCCTTGGACAAGCAAACCTTTAGGCTATGACACCTAGTGATTCATAGGTTAAATTGACCAAAATGATCAATAAGATGCCAACACCAATGATTCCTATTATAGGACCTTAGAATTGGCTACAATGGGGATGACATCCTCCCAGTAAGTTGTCAAAGAACACCATAGATCAGTAGCCTTCTTCATTGGGCAATTATTTCCTCATCAAAACTGAGACTAACCCTATAAATTGAAAATCATAGATATAGCAGCAACTCATCTAAAACTTAGGGCCTTCATTTTGGGCTTCAATTCCTAATGACATCCACCCACACTTGCAATATTTGAAATAATAAAATGATATATATACAATGATGTGTTTGTTACTAGTTCACTTTAGTTGAAGTAGTGCTTACGCAACCTGCCATTAACAGGGCCTCCTGCCAGTGTTTCTTCCGTTAGATCCTCCAACAAAAATGCATGAATTCCATGGACAACTGCAATCCTGTAAGGGCCTTTCCATAATATTTCAAATTTATTATGTTTTCATTTCTCTTCATTTATGGCATCCCACTTCAAAACAATGTCATTCAGTTGAAAATCATCTACTTTGACCCTCCTATCATGAATTCTTTTGATCCTATCTTGAATCACTTGTGTATTGTTGTAGACTTCTTCTCTGGTCTGCTGCAAATGTATCAATTGGTTGATCCTTCTTTGGGCATCATTTAGCTATGCTTCCTCTTCCTGCAACAATTTTATTATTGGAATTCCTAGGGAAACAAAAAAAACTACATATATTCCATAAACTAATTGGAAAGGTGACATTCTAGTTGAATTCTTTGTTCTTATCTTATCAGCCCATAGAGCTTTTATCAAAATTTCTTGTGCCAGCATTTATTGTTTTCTTGTAGTAGTTTCTTTATGATTTTGACCAATGACTTGTCATAATATTCTGCTAACCCATTTCCCTGAGGATAATAGGTAGTAGAATGTCCTAATACTATATGATATTTGTTACAAAAATCAATCATCCTTTTTTATTTAAAAGCAACAACATTATCTATAATAATTTTGTGGGGACAACCAAACCTGGAGAGAATATGACCTTCAAGGAATTGTATGATTACAGAATCTGTAGCTTGTCTGGTTGGAACTGCTTCTATCCATTTGGTGAAGTAGTCTGTTGTTGTCAGGATCCACTTATGTTGAGTTAAAGAACTTGGATGAATTTATCCTATAAAATCTAAACCCCACTGCTGGAAAGGCACCTCCACTGAGATAGGTTTCAAAGGTAGAGGTAAGAGTTTTCTCTTGCCTTCAAAAATCTGACATTGATGACAAGTTGAAACCTTTTTATGAATGTTAGCAAACAAGGTAGGCCAGTAAAAACTAGCTCTCAAGATTTTGTTTGTTGTGGCTTTCCAGTAAAGATGTCCTCCACAGTCACCTTGATGAAATTCTTCCATGATCTTATCTGCTTCATCCTTCAATAAACAATTTAACAAAATACCTCCAACATCCTTCCAATACAAAGCTTGATCTAAAATGCAGAACTTTACAGCTTTTAGTTTGAGAAATATTGCCTTGGTTTTTGTCAAACTAGGAGGAGCTTGTAAATTATGAAAAACATACACAATGTCTACATACTAGGGACACGTAAGAAAATTTGATGATACCTCTGGAGTCGCCAGATCTTCTTGTTCATCAAGAGAAACTACAAAATTGATGTCTAGTGCATGGAAGTTTGACTCAACCATCAATTGGTTAATCCTTGACCTTTGATTAGTTTTATGGGCTTTATTTCAATATCATACTCCAAAATCACTGTAATCCATTTACCTCTTTTCCTATCTGGATCAGCCTGAGTGAGGATATCCTTTATGTGAGAATGTAATATATACACTCTGAAATCTTTTAAGGCCTTTACTAAATAAAAATCTTGTTTTACATGATATTATACTTCAAGGAAGCATCTATTAAAGCTCTGACGAAAAATGTTATAGGTTGTTCATGTCCCTTCTTATTTTTCTGTAATAATATTGTTGCAATAGTATGTTCTTAAGCAAAGGAGGAAATCATGAAATCTTTAATGTAATCAGGACTAATCAAAATAGGAGCACATGTTAAAGCTGCTTTTACCTCACTGAATGATCTTTTAGCTTCAACGCTCCATTTTATTTCAGTGTCCTTTTTTACCATGTTGGTGATTGCTCTTAATATTTCAGCTAGGTTTGGGATGAAACTTCTTAGAAAATTTATCTTGCCAATGAAAGATTGGACTTCTCTTTTGTTCATGGGGGGGATAAATCTTCATTATGGCTTCAATTCTATTGGGGTCAATTCTGATACCATCCTTTGAAATTATGTGACCAAGTAACTTTCCTTCTTCTAATCCAAACAAAGACTTTTTAGGGTTTAGGGAAATACCAAATTTCCTGCATTTCTTAAAAACTATCTTTAAGTGAAACAAGTGATCTTCATTTGTCTTAGAGAATATAGTGATCTCATCTAAATAAATTACAATAAATCTATCCTTCTCATCTGTGAAATCAATATTCATTTCTCTCTGGAAAGTGGCTCCTGCGTTCATAAGCCCAAAGGGCATCTTAACATACATGAAAGTTCTCCATGGTGTTGTCAAAGTTGTTTTACATTGGTCATCTGGATGTACTAAAATTTGGTTATAAACTGAAAATCTTTCAAGCAAAGAAATTCTATTGGACCCAACTACCCTTTGTAAAACATGATCCATTTTTGGTAAAGCGTAATTGTCTTTGAGGGAAACTTTGTTTAGGTTCCTATAATCCACACATAATCTAATTTCACCAGTCCTTTTCCTTACTGGTACCGGATTTGATAGCCATTTTGAAAACCTCAAAGGTATAATGATTTTGGTATCAAAATATTTTCTAACCTCTTTTTCTATTAAGGGTAACATAACTGGATTCACCCTCCTTAATTTCTATTTGAAAAGTTTTCGGTCTTCTTTGATGGGAATGGTATGTTGTATAATGTTAGTGTCATATGCCTTTAGATCTTCATATCCCCAAGAAAACACATCAAAATATTCTTTTAGTAAATAAATGTACTTCTATTTTTATTTAGGAGGTAAAGACTTAGACAACTTTACAATCTTTGGATTATTCTTAGTACCTATATTACAGTCTTCAACTTCGGCTCTGACATGTTCTATTTTTGGGTTTTTAGCCACATCATTAAAATCAAATAACTCTTCTAGTGGCACTAAACCCATTGGTAACACATTATCTTTCAACTGTAGGATCTCAAGTTCTTCTGGATTTTCACTGATTTGATTCAACATTGTTTCATTTATATCCTTATCTACACTATCATCTATATCAATATGTACATTCTCAAATTCTTCTTTTAACTGCAAAAAATTTTCTACCTGTTTATCACTACCAAAAACTTGCCAATATCTAACATTATCTGGGACAACTGGTCTATGCTTCACTTCAATCTCATATTTTCTATTGGGATGGAAAGGAATCTTATAGGTACTGGCTGAGGTAGTCAATGCATCAGCTAAGATATTTTTACCCCTAGGAATCATAGACAACTGATACTCTGGAAAACATTGTAGAAAATCTAAGACAACATTTTTGTAGGCCCTTAACCTAGGATGTTTAGTTGAGTACTCACCATTAATCTAATTAATGATGAGTTCTGGATCACCATGCACAAAAATTCTTTTAGCTCCTGACCTCTTCAAAAGTTGCAATCCTAAAATCAGTGCTTCATACTCAGTTATATTGTTGATGCATTGAAAATTAAGCTTGTAAGTATATCCCGTTTTAATGTTTGTTTTTGAGTTTAAAACCCAAAAACCTACCCATGCACCTTCTTTACTAACCGCCCCATCAAAATCCATATTCTAGAGGGCTTCATTCTCTTCATCCTCTATTCCAGTCTTTGATTTCACATCCTCTTCTTTGCTTGATTTACTTTCTATTTCTGACACCTCTTCTTCTGCACATATATAATTGTATAGGATGAAAGAATCCATGTCTGAATGCACAAAATAAATTGGATAGTTATTAGGTTTGTCTTGTCTACTTACCATATATTTCATTAATGCTTCCCTATACAACCTCCTCTGTTGACCAAAGACAGGAATAGTTGCATATGTCATGTCCATCTGCATGGTACCCTGTAACTTTTCCCCCCAAGATCTTGATAATAGCATTCCATATTTGGGAGGTATATCAGCCACTACAATATCCATAACCACACTCCTTGCTGAGATTTGGGTTAGAGTCGCACATAAATCCTTGATAAGACCTAAGCATATTACTTTGCTAGAATCAAAAGAGTAAAGGTCTTTATAAGGTCCCATTATATCTAACCCTAGCTTTTCCATAATGACTTTAGGCATGAGATTGTGCGAGGCACCAAAATCAAGCATGGCATTGTGAAAAATATATTCATGAATGTTCAAACTGACATAGAAAGGTGGCACATTACCATCCTGTGAATTCCCTTCAACTTCAGGTCCAAACAATATTTCAGGTTGGTCATTAGTTAAGTTAACTGTGTTTGTTCCCTCGCCTATATTTAGTTCCTTCATGACTTGAGTTCTATATACATTCTTGTTAATCAATTCTATCAAAGGAATAGAAATTTTGACCTTGGCTAATTCGTTTTCAATACTGAAAGAAGTTGGAGGTTTACCTACATTTTTAATATTTGCGTCTTGTTTTTTAGAAACCTCCTTTTGAGAGTCATCCTTTGTCTCGCTAATGGAAGGTGCATCACTCTGAATCTTATTGGGAGGGTTTGTTGCAGTCTTTTTACTTCTCAAATTGTATTGTTTGTGTACCTCAATGATAGAATTTTGGTATCCCTTTTTGTAATCATTAGTTTTTGCAGGGATGTATTTTGGCTGTGATAACAAGAACAGATCTTGTTCCTCCTTGGTTAAGAAAATATTATCTATTTCTCCTTCCCCAAAAAGATTAATCTAATTCTCTTCAGGGCCATCTGCTATTTCAGTTTTTTCATTTGAATAATTCTCCTGGAATGTGGGTATAATTTTTTGTTGATCTGCTAGGGCTCTTTGATCGCTTTGTCTAATTTGGGGAGGATTCCTTCTGAAGTTAGGATTTCTAATTTGTGGACCCCCTTGAGGTTCTCTTGGTGGAGCCATGTCAATCAAACTCATTATTTCCATCATCCTTTCCATTTTTTTAACTAAGGTGTCTATCTTGACATCTGATGAAGAAGAAGAAGGTTCTTCTTTGATGGTCACTCTTCTTTCAGCCTTTAACTTTGTTCTTTTGATCACAAATTTTCTTCTACACTAACAACATTTTTTTGCATTTCTTCTAGGGTAGCAGGATTTCTCTCTCTTAACTGATAAGCCATATCTACATCAAAACCATTTGGAAATTGTATCAAAGCTAGCCCTAATGGAGATTGTATTGCTGCTAGAATAGAATTGTAAACATTGTTAAATCTGGTGCAATAATCTTGAGTTGTTTCACTAGGAGCTCTCCTTAAACTCTCATATTCTGCTAGAATTTGAAGAGGATTCTTCTTAACTTCCCATATTGTAAGAAAAATTTGATGAAATTGTTGTAGATCTGTAATAGTACCTCTTGGAAATCCCCTGAACCATTCTTAGCCTCTCCTGTCAAACTTTGTTCAAAGAGCCTCATTTTCACATCATCATTGTCAACTTCTTGTAAATCTGAAAAGTCATTCATCCTATCTATGTGTTGTTGTGCTATGATAGGCCCAGTGCTATCAAATTGAGGCATACGATTCTCATAATCCTGTGGAATGGGATGCAGTTGTGCTGGTAAAACAAGAGGGGAATAACGAGTTTCCATGACTGGTACATGGGAAGAATATGAAACTGCAGTGGTGTGGATGTTAAGGGTGGTAAAGAAGATGAAATTATGACTTATTAAGTTATTATAGATGGAATCTGGATGGTAGATGAAATAGGAACAATGGTGGAAAGAGAAATTACAAGAGTGGTCAAGGGTGAAGTGGAAGGTAAAACAGCAGAAGGATGATTTTCAAAAGATTCTTTAGCAGTTTTATTTAATTTAGTTACCAAGTCTTCAAGCTATTCAAACTTTTGTAGAATATCTTTATCAGATTGTGAATTACAGGTTTTTGTACTGAGGTATAAGGTCTCAATTTAGACTCATCAACAATTGTTTTAGCGACAAAGCTTTCTGATTTGGTTTTGAAAAGGATGTGCTCAAACTGTAAATCAAAATCAATATCCTCAACTATTATCAAGCTTTCTGGAAGGGAATTAACTCTTGGCAAAGGATTATTGCTAGCTTGAATTTCTATGAAACTCTTCTTTCTATTCAGCTTCTCAAGGTTGTTTACAATTTCGGGTGGGTTAGGATTTGGATGAGATCTGGTGTAAATCTCTTTAGGAGCCAGATATTCACATAGATTATTAATAGCAAGATATATACACAAATTTTGGATGGAAATTCAACCTAAACAGTTTATATTTCTCTGTCACCCACGGGAAATAGCTTTCAAGCTCTGAAATCAATATTTACAAGGGAAATATTTTGTTTTTTAAGATCTTCCATAGTATGGTCGCCATATCACTCCATAATTTCCCTAGGCTAAGAAGATAAACCCAGAGGTAACCACAAAACCGCTTTGGAAGCTGGGATATAGCCCTTCCATCTTCAGAGAGAAATCTCTCCGTCTGATTTAGAGTTTTGTTTTTAAGATATTATGCTAGTTATGAAAGTTTGAGGTGGTTTTTTTAAAGGTTTGGTTGAAAGATGCAATGAAATTCCATTGGGCATGGAGTAATGAATCTTTAGGTAATATATCACAAAATGGAAAAGTAGTTGTAACATGATAGGATAGGCAAGCTTTTGGATCTTAGAGAGTGTTTATGGAGTGAAAGGATGAATACGATTTAAGTTCAATTAAATATAGAGCATATTGAGATGAATTGTATACTTAACATTAGAATTAAAACATTGATATTGTTTACAAGCCAGAGAAGAGTACACTTAAGCAAATTTGGCCCTTAATCTTCTTGTAAGAATAAAGAGGGAAAACATATGAAAAACTAAGAAAAGAAACAATTTCACATAAGTACATCACCAATTGTTTGACACGACAATCCTGGAATAAAACTCTCTGTATTTTTGTAAATTGATCACTTTCGATACAATCCACAACTTACATCAATATAAAACTCCTTTCTTCATACAAGTTCCAACATATTCCAACCATTTACTAATTCTAATTACAAAATATTTATAGACTCCTATGAAACTATCTACATATTCCAAAAACGAATTCATTACAAAATAATATCTAACTAAATTCCATATTTTTCTAAAACATAGCCAAATAATAAGGATTCTGGAAAAATTGTTGTTGACTATAGCTATTCTTTGGAAAAATTAGAACAATAACTTAAAGATAAAAAGAATCACTGGAAAAATGCAGGAAATCTGGAACTACTAGAAATTCTTCAGCCTTCAAATATGGAAATTGGTTCATTAATGTTGATCCTTTGCCTTGGGATCTAGAGAGGTTAAAGTTTTCTTCACGAAACCTGTTAGATGCACTTTCAAACCTGATTAACTCTAGCACCTGTATCAACTATTTGTCCATTTTACTGTTATTTCTGAGCCAAAAAAATTGAAAATAATTGCATATTTGTTGATGTTTTCCACCTAGTTGATCAATAAATTATTTGTATTTGGGAGTTAAATCAAATTTATGTGTTGAACCTTTTTCCCATTGTCTTTGTCTTCATCGTCCTTACATACTTCATCATTGTGGTAAAATATTTGGGAAGAAATTTTTTTGAATAATATTTCCAAATATTTTGCTTAAATTTGTAAATGATTATCATAAAATAAAATTTGCAAAATATTTCTTTGAATGATTTAATAAACCATCATCTTTTTTAAAATCCATGTCATTTTTTTTAAATCTGTGCCTTTTAAATCCAAGCCTTGTTTTTCCTTCTCATGGATTTTAAAACCATGTTCTGTTTTGCCATGGTTGGTAAAGTATTTTTTTTTACTTTCTCCTTTTACTCCTATAAAATCTTTGGATAAGTATTTATCCAAATTTCATTTTCCATGCATTTCTCCTCTTTATACCATAGCAAAAAACATGTCTTTCTTCTCTATAATTTTTTTTACTCAACCTCCTTTTTCTTTCACCTGTAACCTCATTTCATAAATATATCACCTATAAGTATCCTTTTACTTTCACCTATAAATTTGTTTACTTAAATATATGACCTGTAAAAATATCCTTTCACCTCAGTTGCATTTTACCCAGCCTCCCATGTGTAAACTTATTTCATAGACATATGAAATTTCCCTTATTTCCTTTCCCGACATGTTTTCACTTAAATCAATACGAAGAATGGTTTTCGAGGGGCTAGGTAGTAAGTGGTTTAGGAAGGGGAGGAGGGTCCGAAATTAATGAGAGTGGTAAGGTAAAACAACTTTTTCGAGGGGGGGGTCAAATTCGATTTTGACTTCAGAATTTATTATTGGCTCACACATGAAAGTAAATGTGGTTCCAATAGTTTAGAGATTGGGTTGATACTTTATTTTTAAATTAAGTTTAATATTTCAAATAAATAATTTCACACTTAGGCATTTTTCCTTTTTTTTCTGGTTTTGAGGAGCAAACTTCAACTGGCTCTATCTTTTGATTTGGAAGTTGGTTTAAAGCACCGGATATACTATTGGAAAGTTGCTTCTGAGCACTTTACCATGAAAACACATGCAACATGATCTGAACTAAACTTTATATGCAAAAAAATTCCCAAACATTCAGACTTGTCTTGACCACAAGACTTCAAGAACTAAATGGCTCCTTGGACAAGCAAATCTTTAGGCTATGAAACTTAATGATTCATAGGCTAAATTGACCAAAATGAACAGTGAGGCCAACACCACTAATTCCTATTATAGGACCCTAACAGGTACTGCTTTTCCTTCACAATTGGTTACTCATGTGTTGAGTTTCATCATGAGTCACCATCATTTACTCATGTTTTTATGTTCCCCTTTAGGCCTTTCCCATGTGCTAGGATCATCGAGTCACCCTTGTTCAGAGCATTAGAGATGAGTCACCCTTGCATCCATGGAGTCTGTTCACCATCCCATTGAGTCCTGTTATAACAGATCATTCGTCTTTGCATCTCATTCACTCCATTTTACTCATATTTGGCCTCCAACTATAATGATCTGTCTTTGAAAAGCCTTTATTTGAGTAATTGACCATCTCCTTTGGAATTGAGCTAGTCATTGTCAAATCAACCATTCATATTATGCTCTGACAAGGGAAGTTGTTAGTCCACCACTCATATTTTACTTCCACCATCATCCCTGATGTCATTCTATCTGTCACATTACTATAATCCTTGCGCCCTTGTTGAGGAATCCTCATTGCCTCAAGTCTGGCGGGCCCTCTTCTGTCGACTTCAGCATCTTTAGTCCAAGAGAGTGGTTTCAAGGGCAGTGTACCTTGGTTCTAGCCTTCATCATTATTCAATGCCTTGGATTAAACAAAGGGAATCATCTTTTCCCTTTGACTTGGTTGTTTCTCGTGTGCTCGACTCCAACTCATTATGGCACGATCAAGAATCGTACACTTAATGGTCCAATGATCCTATAGATTGTACCAACATTTCCCGGGTGTGTGTGATATGTTCTAGACCTCATGAGGGGGTGGCCCTTTAGGTATCCCCCCACATGCTTGGAGGTCAACAGCTCACGATCCAACCTCAATTGTAGTTTTGTAGATTTGACTGGTTCAATTTCTGATGATTGCAACACTCACAACATGTTCGTCTCCTTCAAATAGCCCTTTTAGATCTTAAGATCCCTTACCTGTTCAACAAGGCTTCTTTGATGGTGATCTCCCCTCACCATGTCACCTTGAGAGGCATTATGTCTCATGTACTCAGATTAGTAGATGTTATTGTATTTAGTCCTGGCCTCTGTTTTCCATGCACATTATGTATATGGGACTCATTGTATCACTCAATTGATACCATCATACCATGTATGAGGTATCATGAACTTTGTTGCTCATACCCACATTGTTGGGCATGCCATTATTATATGTACTTTGTTATCTCGGCGAGTATGGGTATGCCTCCCCCACCTCATTTGAGATCATGTACTCTAAAATTAAAAGGAGAATTATATTAGATTAGTAGGTCTCGCCCCCTCCATTTCTAGTGATTCCTTACATTGCATCAACTCTCTCTCTCTCTCTCTCTCTCTCTCTCTCTCTCTATGACTTTCCTTCGGTGTTTCGTGAATGTGCAACCTACAATGTATCTCGGACATACGATTTTCTCCTAACACTTTTATGTTGGGGGGCAATTTGTTATCACCTAAAAAATGATCACCTAGCCATTTATTACTAGGTGGATCGAAATACACCATGTAGGATTAATTTTACCATGGTAAACCCACTTTCACCATAGAAAATAATTTAGTAAACCATTTTTCATAAATTATTTCTCATTAAAATTCAAAAACCCCAAGAGAATATTTGAATAAATCATTATTTATTTATTTTTCTCTAGAAATAATTATTTCTTAATTACTTTTGACTTAATCACATTAGAATAACTATATAAATCACTATTTATTTATTATTTCTTATTTATTCCATATTTTCTTTATGAGATAATTATTAAACCACTATTTAATAATTATTTCTTTCTTAATTCTCACAAAGTGATTAATAAATAATTTTTATTTGTTAATTACTTCGACCACTTTCTAAATAAAGATATTTGACCATTTTGAAGATCTTTTCCTTCTCAAATATATGATAAAGTATTCCCAACGGCTAAATTTTGATTTGGTCAATAATATTTTATTATTTTACAATTCTTAATTTAGCTTAATACTTTGTTATAAATAAGAGGATTTTCCATTCATTCTTTACCATGACCATTTTCAACGTCACCACTATTGTCTCATCACATTTGAGCTCCCACTTGAGTTCAAGTTTTTTTTTTTTTTTTTTTTTTTTGCCATTGCAAGTTGAGAGAGAGAAACAGATCGCTGAAACACAAGGATATCAAAAAGACCCATCCCGCAGAGGGAATCTATAGACCCAAGTTTATAAGTTATCCTGACCAGGTGTATCATTTCTATTAATAAAATGTGCTTATTCATATGATCCATTGGGTTGCTACACTTTTATATTTGTTGTTATATGTTTTTGGTTGCTTATGATCTTTTGTTGCGGGGTTTTTATTCATTTTTCATTGCATATCTGAAGCATAGACAACAATATTTTTTTGTTAAGGTTATTTGTCACCAGTAACTTGAATGAAGAATTTTTAGTACCCTTCTCTGAAAACTTTACACTAACAATAGAATACAAGATAATGCAACAAACACACAATTACAACAATTTCTTGTTATCAATAAAACTGATTAATACTTCTCACCTTTAATTTTCAACTATATTACAAATCCTTCCCTTAAAAAAAAATTACAAAAATATCTTTCGAAGGAATTTGGGAAAGTGCCCTCAATTTTTAAACTAAATACACACCCAATTTTAGGACCCCATTAATTCTCTATCATGCACTAAAAACTCATTCTCTCTCCATGCATTTTCAATAAGAAACAAACTTTTACATGCATCTCCATTAAGTATTTCTCCTTAAAAATAATACGAAGTGAATATATCCATTTAAAAAGATTATATGGTAGTAAGTCCATGTAACTTCAGACTTTTTATATGGTAGTAAGTCCTTGCGTAAATATAAGATGCACTTATATGAAGAATAAAACGGAAATTCCAATAATTCAAACCATGCGTTGACTTCAAAGCAAGTATCCACGCTACTGCAAATGGAAATTCCAATAATTTGTCTTCAACGCAAGTATCCACACTACTGCAAATGGAAATTCCAATAATTCAAACCATTTGTTGACTTCAACGGAAGTATCCACACTACTGCACGGAGCACATAAGTCTCCAGGAAAGTTAGTTTGCTCCACATGTTGACTGCAACTTCAATGGCAGCTCTTCTCCAACGCATAATACTCCAGAGTCCACAGAACTCTTCCCTAATGCAGATCTTCAACGCATTTGCTCCAATTTTATGTCTTCGATGCATCTTCTCCATGCTTGGACGCTTTACACACTGGATCTTCATGCTTCTAGACTAATCTTTTCTACACACGTTGTCGAGATACTTGACAGCATTCATACAGACTTCAGATTCGCAAATATCTCAAATATTTTGGCAATGGCTCTGAGACAAAATGAAACCAAAAACACCACTAAATTACATTCATACATGTGAGGAGAAGTTTCGTGAATCTGCCATCTCTTATAATCTCTTAATCACTCCATAAATATCTTCACGAGTCACACCATAAATATCTCATCACTCATTCCATTAATCTCTCGGCCAATCTCTCACTAAACGAATGAACCATTATTCCATAGGTTATGCTTCTTGCCAATCTCTCACTAAACAAATGAACCATTATTCCATAGGTTATGCTTCTTACGCATTTTATTGATTATAAGGATAGATGACATCCGATTATTCTATATTAGATGATGAAAAAAGTTGATGAAAAAATAATTTGTTATACATGTAATTGATAATTTCATGATTCTATGTTATTGCCTAAGTATGGTTGGAGGCCAAGATGATGCCTATTCGAGTGATTGAACAATGATCCTAGTTTGATTATCAAGTAATATGTGATATTAAATTTGATTTATGATCATTTAATTTTTTTATAAAATATTAATGATGCATATAGTGAATGCATCCATAGTGTACATATCTCTCAATTAGGTTGGAAAGTGTGGCTAGAGTTTTCATGATAATAAATAATAATAATTATTGACATTATATAATACGAGTATAATTGAAAGAGGAGAGGCTACAAAGTCTTAGTAAGAAAATTGGGGCTCTGTGATATGGACTTCTTGAAATTCTGGAAAAAAAAAGGTGATAATGCTATAGATTAAGTCTACCACTAAGCATGTGCATTTATTAAGTTTAAAATATGGATAATTTGAAATTCTACAAGCATTCCATGATGGATTGAGAAGAGGAACAATTCCTACCTTCTGTAGAGTATTTAGCACTAGATTCCCATGTAGAGTTGACATAAGATACAATTTTGTAGAAGAGGTGTATAAATATAGGATATAGACAATATGACCTTTAGCATATTGGGTTGGTGCGATAGCTCTCAAGAAAGTCGAAATGGTACATTTTGGGTTTGTTTTATGTCTTTTGGGGAACTATTAATTACAATATCCACAATGCTCTACAAATAAATAAATGAATTCATTCCTATAAAAACCATTATTAAAACCAAATTAAAAAAATCTTATAATTCAATATTTTCTTATATCTATGATTATAGGAATAATAATCAAAGCTTTACACAATTTTAGCCTTTTTTTGGAAAACTAGAATAACACTTGTTTGGATCAGGGGTAAAAATGGTGCGCACTCTAGAGGTTAGGGTTCCCCTACTTGTTGCATCTTCTTAGGGTGTCACTATAGTTTTTCTGCACAAAACAATTCTTCACCCTCTGTTTCATCAAGGTTATGCCAAGTGTGGTCATTTCTCCATGAAGATAAACAAAGCCCTATTGATATGTGTGGCGGCTGGAGGTTTGGTGCTCACAAGTCGTTACAGGAATCTACCCTCTGTGAAAGTATACACTTTGTCTCTTTGCAAGTAGATATCTATTACCTTAGTATTTTCTTCACACTGTGTTTTATTTCAATTTTTTTTTGGAATTTTTCTTTGACATGGGGAAGCATCAGGATTTTTTTGGAGTTCTCTATTCCTGGCGGGATCTACAAACATATCCTCCTTACATTTTTTTCCCTCTCGCGATACCACACTCTTTGTTAGGTTAGGAGTGTCTCTATCCCAGGAATTCTCATAGGTGGATTCTAGATTGGTGGATACTCATCAAGAGGCACAATCTCAAATATGCTCATTTTGGTCAAACTTCAGCAGGGCATCTCAGTTTCATATTTTCACTAAAAATTTTAGTGGGGAATCCAAGCTTGTTTGGGTTAATATTCATCCTCCATATTATCTATCAAATTTTTCATTAAATCTTGTTGGGACATACCTCTTTGTTTTCAATGTCGTCAATTTAATGGAAAAATTTTAACATGCTCTTACAATCTGGAATATTATGACATCAGGAAATACTCCTCCATTATATTGAATTCAAGAATCCTGGGGCGATATATAGTTGAACAAATGGAAAATATCATTACAATGGAAATAAATCTTCCAATGGTAAACTCCATATTATCTGCCCTACAAACAAAAGTTATCATTTGCATATTTAATGGCTTTTGGCTAAAACCAGAAGAGCTCATTCAATGGTTGCAACAACTTCAACTCATAATTTTGAAATATTTTTATGCTCTAAAGGTTTCCATAGAGTTTAGCTTGAAACATAGAAGGACATGTACTTTACTTCAAATGTGGGACCCTGGTTTTGGAGAAGAGTCGAGATTTTCTAGTTTGATGCAAACTTTATGGTGGCATCCATGTTGCCAATTTGGGTTAGACTCCCAAATATCCCTCTCCCTTTCTGGCATCATCAAGTTCTGGAAGATACCGATAATACATTGGGAAAATTCAAAAATGTTGGTATAGAAAGAGCAAAAAATGGTATTGTCACATATGTTAGAATATGTGTGGAGATTAACCTTAGTAAAGGACTTCTCGATCACAAAAATTTGAAGTCCCAAAAAAATTGTTGGTCACAAGTTTTAGACTATGAAAACACGGCATTTAGGTGTCGTATTTGTTATCAGATATGTCATTTACAACATTCATGTCCCCAAGTAAAGAGGAATCCCAAGAAGAATTAAAAAATAGCAAACAAAACAAAAGGATTGTAGTTCACAAAAAAATACCACTCTGAGAATGAAGAAGTCAAGAAAGAAAGCCACCCAGGCCAAGATGGTACAAGTGGAATAGATTTCTAGTATGTTGTCCTAGAAGGGGGTGCTATGGTACAACAAACCACTGACATTGAATATTAGGTTGAAAAGGGTCTTGAAGACACTATGAAATTGGATGGATCCAAAAGGGCACACATATTAGAAAGTTTAGATTTAGACAAGGAGGCTTCTCATGAGAGTCTCGATTTGGTGTTGGTTCTTGTTGAACCAAACTTCGATGGTTGGAAAAAAGTGAACAAATGAAAAGGAAACAGAAAAAAAACTTTGCAGTAGTGAGCAATAGTTTTTTGTACATAGTTTGTTATTTTTCGTTTATTTTCTGAGACATATGGTTTGATGACCCCACAAGCATTTACTCTTTTATTGACCCTCTATTGGATCACAACTACATACACACTATTTATGTTTTCAAAGTGTAATTTTTATTTATATAAATTGAAATTACTGGTTTTTTGTGCGGAAAAAAATAAATAAATAAATAAAATAAAATTTAGCCATTTTTCACTAGTTCAATTTATTACATATGTACAAGGTTCTTGGTATAATATATCTAAACAATTATCGTTTTTTGTACATAATATATCCATATTATTGGAATTTACTTTTAACCAAGTGAATATGATGCACATGCAAGCTCTCAGGGTCAATTTGATGTTTTATTCCTAAGGATCATAAATTTGATAAGATAGAGGAGAATATATTTTCAAAGGATGAAAAAGATACAATATGTGAGAAAGAAAGATCAAACATATTAACCTCTAAGAGTCCAAGGATGTGTGCGAAGATTTTGTTTATCAAGAAAATGAAGAATTTCATAACTTATTCCTATATAAATAGGTATTATTCAATGGTGCATTAGGTGATGTACACAACTACATGTCGAAAGATGGCACAATCATGGCCAGAAGGACTCTGAAGGTGGCCAACTCAAAGGGAACTAACCAATTCCTAAATGAGGCTTGATTCTTGCCTTGAGTGAACACCTAATGTCTTTGGTTCCTTCAAACGTATTAGATGAATGCAAAGCAACCTCTAGTAATTCACTAATCCATTCCCAAGGGTACCTTGTATGATGATTTCCATAAAAATAGATTTCATGATTGGAATAATTTCTTGAAAATAAATCTCTAGGAAATAAAATTCATTCAGTGGCTCCATTCGATGTATCAATGGCATGGAATTTCCTTGAATATTATCCCCACCGAGAAAGTAAATTGCAATTTCATGGACATTGGACTCTCAGGGCATGTAGATATAAACTTAGCATACCTCTCTATTGACATTGATTGGAACCCTCAATTTCAGAGATCACAAATACTACTACAACTATTAGATCACTCATAAAAGCAATGTTTACAACTTTGATGTTATGATATCTTAAAAGGCCATATATTTCTCTTGACATCAAAATCATGTAAATACTGAATTTTACACCATGGATAAATCATTAAAGGGAAAGGTTATGGAGGCCATGCATCATCTATTTATTGTAGACTTGTCTCTAATGGTTTTGGATACATTGAAAACATTTATTATGTTTGGTGTGGGTTTCCTTTAGGAGGAGAGAGGATTGGATAGTGATGAAATAAGTTGCACAAGAATAAACATATATTATGTTTATTAAAAAACATGTATTATGTTTATTAAAATGAAGGAAACTAAGCACTATTATAGGGGTTGCAGCAACAATATTTCTTGATGTTAAATACAAGAAAGATTTTATGGTATTTCAAACTATATGTATAATTAGAATAGCATTATCGAGCATTAGCCACTCACAGTCACAAATAGAACATACTAATATTTAAATTTGTGATAATCGATCTCTTTTAAAATTTAGAAATTGATACCTCTCTTCATTATGTTGCATGATGTGTATTGTATAAAACTAAAACATATACCAACATCTCAACCTATCCATAATCACACCATATTATAGTATGATAATTATTTATATATTAGAAGAAATTATTTATATATTAGAAGAAAGTTTGCTCGACATACTTTCACCTCAACTTAAAATATATATAAAGTTATCCGAACATTGTAATCACATAACATCATATAAAGTTTGTGGAGTGATGTATATATTTGTAATGGAACATTGTAATCACATAACATCATATAAAGTGTGTGGAGTGATGTATATATTTGTAATGTAAGTTTGTTCGTATAAGTTTATAAGTAAACGAAAAATGAAAATATAAACAATTTTAGTAAAAGTAAAAATGAAAAAACAAACCATTTTAGTAAAAGAAAAAATGAAAAAACAAACGGGAGTTTTTAATTACATTCATATAGCGTTGATATCATTTTTATAATGACCATGTAATATTTAAAATGGTATATCATATAAATACATGTGATAAGGAAAAAAAAATTGTATATGTGATAAGAAACAAAATAATAATATTTTTACAATTAAAATATGGTATAATTTAATATAAATATTAAAATATGATATTTATTAGATATTATATTTATATAGACAAAATATTATATTAATATTGAAATGTTTCATTTAGGCTAGCTCAAATTTTTATTGATAATAAAAATGATCTAAAATAGATATTAAAATATTATTTTAATACAAATGTAATGCTGAATTAATATCAATTTAAATTGAATATTATATATTATTAAATAAAAACATTATATCAAGATGATAACATTTTAATATAATAGTAAATTTTAAATTATTTAATTAATTATTAATATGGATAGTGATAAAAAATATAGATTTGCATTTATATTGATTAGCACAATCATATTAGTAATTATGGATGATATATGTTGATAGACATATATCAAGTACATATACAACAATATTAATAAATGTTAATATAAATTATAGTAATTATTAAGTGTATAATAATGATTTAACCTCAAAACTATCTTTACACATGACCAAACCACATTTACTCATATTTTAAATTTATATTATAAACCCAACATTAAAAATTCTAACATTATATAAATTAAATCTTAATAATAAATTATAATATTATCAACTCTATCCATTAAACTTTTATAAACTAAATGTTAATATTATAAATTCTACTATTAAATCCAATATCAAAATCTTAATTAAGCCGATAGGCCTTCCTTTGAAAGAGACTTTCGTCGTCCTTTTCATTCTAAGGTTGACACCTGGCATTTTTTCAACGTCCTTTTCATTCTAAGGTTGACACCTGGAATTTTTTTCAACAACAGTCAAATTGACATCTTGGTATTTTGCATCTTGCAGTTTCGCATTTGTTAATGCCACTATGTGCGTTGTTAATACGTGTGTGCCCAACCTGCGTGTGGTGCGGTGAACGTGTGCCCAGGCTGCGTGCATGCTCCTCTCTGGACGATCTCCAGGATTAGTACCTAAGGAATCAAACCCCACTCCAGCGTGATTGAGACCGAAAATTTGTGGAAGGTGAGGGAGTTGTGGCACGCCTGGCGCGATGAGACAAATCAACGACGAGCAGAACTATTCCACCTCATTGACATGTGTTTAACTGTATTCGTCATGGTCTTCAGTTACGGGCGGACGGAATGGTGGGTATTTTAGTTATGAGCGAAGAGTTTGAAAACAAAATCTACTAGGCTTTTCTTTGCGATTCTTCTTCTTCTGCTCGGGGTCTCTTTGGTGAAATTGTCCGCGCAGGAGGAGGGCTGAGGGCAGGGCTCGGCTCGGTTTGGCAAGAGTTATCTCAGGGTTTTTCTTTTTCTTTTCTGCGTCTTCAGACTAGGGCTTGGAAAATGGCGTCATAAGACAGCTCAAAAATGCAAGAGGAAGGGAGTGGGAGACAAGTGTTGGAAGGGCCCATTCACTACTAGAACAACTACCTTCGTTATCGCAACCACCTGGTTTAGAAGAAGTTCAGTGAAACTTTCTCGACAATTTGATAAACTGACCGAATTCAACGCTTCCTGGTATTCACATCATGCATTTGTCATGATTTACCTGCTTCTCATTGTCATTCCATTCACCTTTTCTTCGTGCGAGATTGGAGGGAGAAAACCATAAGGACATTTCAACTTGTTTTCTGTTAATTCTAAACTACATGTCTAACTTCGAAGTAAAACGCCTCGAAATTTATTCCCTAAAAGATTGAAAGTAAGAAATGAATATCTAATTTCGTTCTAAAATGCTTGAGAATTTAGCTTAAATGAAAAGAAACATAGACAATTTGCTTCAGAATTTGATGATATTTATCCTCTCAAAAAATTCAGGGCTTAATTTTTGACGTGATTTGAACGTGCAGATTTGGATGTATATTGCTGTTCATGTGCTTTTATATTGCGGTGAGCGCACACTGAGAGCATTCAGAGCAGGGAATTATACTGTCAATATTGTCAAGGTCATGTAATTTCTACTTCAGATATGCAATTTTCTTGTATTATCTGTATCTTGAAATCCTTTGCAAGCGCAATCAACATATCTGCTTTATTTATTTTGCAGGTGGTCGTTTATCGCAGAAACGTCCTGGCTTTGCATATGTCAAAACCTACAGGCTTTGAGTACGAGAGTGGAATGTATTTATTTCTCCAGTGCCCCAAGATCTCGCCTTTCGAATGGTAATTTTAGAACATACATTAGAATTTATCAATTGATAAGATCTTTTAGTGTTTCTTCCACGATTCTTACATTTTTTTTTCTGAACTTTCTACATGCAAGAATCCATTCTCGATCACCTCTGCTCCTGATGATGAGTTGGAGACTGGACACAGGAGATGAAAAGAGTTTTCTAGTAGGGGATTACTAATTTATTTCCTTTAGCTTTAAGATGAAGTTTCTTTGTCGGTCGTAAGTTCTAATCACAGATCTTTGCAGACAATGGAGGCCCCTACAGCTGGAAAAAGCGGACTTCTAAGAGCGGAGCGTGAAGTTTCTTTGTCGGCTGTAAGTTCTAATCACAGATCTTTGAAAGACAATGGAGGGAAAAAGCGGACTTCTGAGAGCGGAGCGTGAAGTTTCTTTGTCGGCTGTAAGTTCTAATCACATATCTTTGAAAGACAATGGAGGTTCCGACACAAAATTACAAGAAATATGATGTGTTGTTGTTGATAGGGCTCGAAATTGGCGCTACTCCCTTCATAAGCATTCTCAAAGACATGTTAAATCACATGAAAATCGCAGATTCTGCTTCCAAAAGGAAAAGGAAGGACCGGGGTCTGACGAACACTTATTTCTACTGGGTCACAAGGGAGCAAGGCTCCTTCAACTGGTTCAAGGGGGTCATGAACGAAATAGCAGAGATGGACGACAGGGTTATATAAACTAATACCAAATTTTGCCGAATTGAAAAATATAAATGAATGTTGGATGTTTTTGAATCCAGGCTGCTATTGAAATACACAACTATCTGACGAGCGTTTATGAATAAGGCGATGTCAGGTTGGCTTTAATTACAATGGTGCAAGCTCTAAATCATGCCAAGGCTGGAGTCGATATTCTCTCAGGAAGCAGGGTACATATATATATATATATATATATATATATATATATATATATATATTCCATTATCATTGTAGTATTACATTACCTGGGGGCTGTAGGAAGCCACTATTTGAAACACGTGCTGGTTTGCAGGTCAAGACTCACTTTGCCAATCCAAATTGGAAATAGGTTTTCTCAAAAGTTGCTTCTGCTAATAAAGACAAAGACGCCAGAATTGGTAAGTCAAGCTTTCAAAATTTCTGACAAACGTAGGAAATTATGGCTCCTTTGAGAATCACCTACTTATATTAACGTTGGTTGAATGCAAGGGTTTTCTGTTGCGGGCCTCTAATTTTGGCCAAGGAGCTGAGAGCCAACGCCAAAGATTACAACCACAAAATGAACACTAAATTCGAGTTCCATAAAGAAAATTTCTAACACATGCAAGCTGTTTACATTATTTCAACTTATAGGGCTATTATATTCTAATTTTTAGTAAAAGAAAGGTAAGATTTGATTTCATAGGCAACCATTTGATAGCTAGATGTGAAAGAAAGCACACAGCACACGCCTTCCTGTCTTTTTCATGAAGATAGCAAGAAAAACTGTGATATAAGTTTGACTGAGTAGACTCCAGAATTAGAGACTTGTCCTTATTTCCACCGTTAGCCATTGTCTGTAACAAGAAATAATAGATATGCATTGTAGATAGATGGAAATGGTATTGCAAAATATAATGCTCATACAATTTGCACTGTATAAGCAGGGGAAGATTCCATCTGATCTGAAATGTTTCTGGGTCCTCGTATTCGCAGTCAAAAGGTCTTGAAAATTATATAAAACTATAATTTAAATTATATTTTATTTTTATTATTATTATCAGAGATAATTTAAATAGGAAATAATAAATATTAAAATTGATAATCATTTTAATATTTTATTATTATTATTACTTTATTTGTATTAATATGTTTTTAAAAGTAAGTTTTTGTCATTTATGATTTATAAAAAGTTTTTTTTTGAGAAATTATATAGACATTTTTTAGGTTAACTGGTTTCGAACCACTAATTGTGGTTCATAATCATTTATGTGATTTATTTAAAAACTTTTTTATGATATTTTTTTAATTAAATATTATTTCAATTTTTAATTTTTAAATTTGATTGATTTTAGCTTATAATTTACTTTATCTCTATTAATATTTATATTCAACTTTTAATCTTTCAACTCCATGCACATCTCAAGTAGTCTTTAACTTTTAGTTTTTCAATCTTTTCATCACCTCATCAATCTTCAACTTAATTTTGATTCTTCATTTTTATGTACATGTTTGTTTGGCTTTCTCCTATGATATATTTTTCATGCCAATTTGTGTATACAATATTTTTTTAGCATTAATCTACACACTTTTCTTTTCTCATTATCTTTTTATGCACTCGATCTATAAATCACCTAATTTTTATACACATAATTTATTGACCGTATCCAAATATTTGTTGCATTTTTTCCTCTAAGCAAAATTGCATGCTATAACTATTTGCTTCTATGCATATAAATGTTATGGCACCCACACTATTCCTTCATATCTTATATTTGCACTTTGGTTCTCACCTTGTATAATCTCCTTATATAACATGATTTCTATGCTTATAACGAAACTTGTCATGGATTCTCCT